>CM049800.1:3624961-3924961 GCA_027422405.1 Ptychobarbus kaznakovi | reverse complement strand
AATATAGTACATACAATGCTGATAAATATTTATTTGACAACAAAACTTTTTTTTTGTAAGTACTTACAGAGTATGTACTGAACTAATGAAGAACGTCTTGACTTTTTGATGAATTTAAGGTTAGGGTTCTTTGAGTTTGAGTATTATCAGTTTAGAGGTCCTACCCATCAGATGCACTGCATACTATCTAGGGAAATAAATAAACACATGGAATAACAGATAACTCCGTTTATTTTTATCATGTTTTTTATTATGTTATGTTTTTGTTATGTTTTATTGTTAATTAGCTGTTCTTTTAGTAATTTTTTGTCAAAAAAAAACCCCAAACTGCAGTTAGCTGCAGCCGTGAGAGCAGATTCTTAGACAACCCTAAATGTAGAGTGTTGCAATAATCCAACCTGGATGAAATAAAAGACAGAATTCTCTTCAATTTGGCAATAATACGTAAATGATAGAAGCTTCCTTTAACAACAGCACTGACTTGTCTATCAAACTTCAACTCCGAATCAAAGATTACACCAAGATTTCTTACTTGAGTGTTGATATTAGTGACTAAGGGGCCAAGATGTACAGAAAGCTGTTTGGCTAACTTTGGGGGGCCAAAAATCACCACTTCCGATTTGGATTCATTGAGCTGCAGGAAACCATCCATGTCCTTATATAATCCAAACACTCAAACTAAGTTGAAATATTGGAGTCATCGTTACATCTTAGGGACAGATACAGCTGGATGTCATCAGCATATCAATGACAAGCCACAATAAATATCATTGGTGAAATTTGGCAAACAATACACTAGCCTTAGCCTATGTATTTGTGGTGGCGTCAGATGTTTCTGTTTACAACATGTTTCCGACTTCAGTCATTCGCTTACAGATATTTTAGCTGTACAAACCAGCTCGTTTTGCTACTTGATATTGCAAACTGGTGTTTCTTATCATATTATCTTAATGTGTCTTAATTATTAACACTCTGGTTTGTAGTGTAAACAATTTTACAGTTTACTGAGCTTTGTTATTCTTC
Organism: Ptychobarbus kaznakovi; assembly: GCA_027422405.1. Lineage (NCBI taxonomy): Eukaryota > Metazoa > Chordata > Actinopteri > Cypriniformes > Cyprinidae > Ptychobarbus > Ptychobarbus kaznakovi. The sequence continues at coordinate 3,923,938 of CM049800.1, read as the reverse complement.
TCCTTATTTCCCTGTAGCGGCTAATGAAGCGTAAGTCTCGCACATTCACAGAAAACAGCTTACATCCACCTTATATCCGCGTTGAAAATAAGGTAGATAAAACTTGTTTTTCATTCACAGAAAACAGCTTACATCCACCTTATATCCGCGTTGAAAATAAGGTAGATAAAACTTGTTTTTCTGGCACATACAAGCTGTAAAGTTTCGGGAATATTTATGCGGGATTCACTCTCAAAATGGCAATGATTGACATAGCTCTAAACATAGCAATGGACAGGATAAAAGTAAATGTGAAAATAGAAGTGCATTAAGTCTGGAGAACCCTCCGCTCGTTTCAGATTGAAGCACCCTCAGTGATTTAATTCGGGAACCATCACTCGTGACGCGTCCCCTTTAAACTGCCCACTCTGATGATGAAGGGAGGAGTGGTAGCGCGGACGGAGCGCGTGTCTGTAATCCAGAAGTCTTTTGGTATGCACAGCAACGATTGACTGCAGATTCCATTAACGCTTTAACTAACTGACTAATGGCTTGTTGCGTGAACATAATGCAACAACTACTGAGACGTCGGCAAGCGAGGTAGACAGACAGGTAGGAAGAGATCCGAGATGTCTGTCGCTGCAGACTTCTAATGTATGATGTTCTGCATCTGTTCCCATGTCAACATGACATCTTGATAGAATCACTGTAGAAAGTGGTAAGGAGCAGCTGTCACATAAAGGATCCTTTTCTTGATTCAGCTGACTGATTCAGTCAAATTAAATATCAGTTTTGGCGAATAAAACATTAATATACAACTTTAGCTTCTTATTTCATAGTGATAGATGATGTTATAACAGCCTATCATTAGGGGACTTGTCTCTGCAATATAGCTGCAGTATATATGTATTCATACAGACAATAACTTCAACTAATTCAATTTTGATATTTTTTGTGGGGTTTAAAGAAAAATGTCTTGGTGGTGTAACTGTCCAAAGAAAGAAAAGTGACAAAAAGTCAAATTAAAAGGTTGAAATTATTACAATATTGGTATATTCTTTTATTATTATGTATTTTTTATTTTTGTTTTTAATAATACGTTTTTTGTTTTTGTTTTATTGTCAGCCATTTTGTCATCATGTGACCAAAATATATAAATAACATATTGATCTCATCAAATGGAAAACTATATATATATATATATATATATATAGTTGTGACTTGAAAAATGTTTGAAACTTTAAAACAATTCTGATGTGTTCAATATGCAAAGAAGATAATTTTATTTTCTCTGACATACATTGTCATTGACCTTCACACATTACGCAATTATTAGTAGCTTTATCAGTCACTTAAAAGAGTGTTTCCATTAATGTAAGAAATTGACTGTCCAGTTAACTGATGTAGTCCCTGAAAGACTAATACTTACTTAATGGGCAAGGCTGATGCTGTGCCTACTGCAGATGTATCACATTCATCTCTACTGTCAGCCGTTGCAACCTTTCTAGCAAAGGCTGTGGTGACCTGGATTGCTTAATACCTCCTTAAATGTGGAATAAAGAGACCCTCCTTCCTTTGCATCACACGCTTTTTTTCCTGTTCGTTCCTCCTTGTGCTTTTCAAATAACCTGCTGCAAGAAGCTTTGGGGTAGACAAGGACACACCCGCATACTGTACCTCTCTGCGCCTCCTCCCTGCCTGCCCCGTTATGCACAATACGCCGGTGCGCCGAGAGCTACGGCAGACAGTGGCAGCCGGGATTTAAGGAATCAGATGTGTGTTTGTCCTTTTCATTGCAGCCTCACAGACGCCGGCATGCTATCCACACTGAGAAGGCTGTCGTGACTTCTGGGAACCTAAGGAACTACAGGAGTGATTTAGAAGTTTATCCTAGCAGGTATAATGTTTTATTATGCATGGATGCTTTACTCATTTATTTGGTATCTGTGTTGTGCATTCTATTATATACAATTATGCATCATGTATAATATAATGTGGAGGGATCCAAAGAGTAAAAAGAGAGAGACCACCAAGTCTTTTTAAACCTAAAATGTATTTTCCTGCGGTTTAATATTTCATAGGCTGCTTCTGCTGAATTTTTTACAGCATGCTGGCACTGTTTGGGACAAGAAACATTCCATTGAAATGCGTCCAACAAATATGTTTGAACAGCATGTCATATGTGGTTCTTTGAACGTGCAGGTATTTCATGGAAAAGGATAGGAAGAAAGGGATAGGGAACGCACTGAATTGATACAGCATGGTTATGTAGCATGTGCATGTCTCATAGAGAAGGGCCTCTTTCACAAGACTGCACTGTGAGAGATGCAGTTTTATATGAATGGATATTTGTCCATTGCAGCACACCAGATAGAACTGACAGGGCTTGACGAAGAGCTTCGTTTTGTGGTGCTTTCTATAGGAAGACCAAGGAACTGCTTTGTATGTGAATGCATGCCTACATATGCTGTTTTATATGAATTGTGCAATATTTTAATAACTACTTTCTGCCAAAGTTTTGGTGTTTTGTACTGCATGTGTAATCTCTCTCCTGAATATTATACTAGGGACGTATATTATGACAAACATTATTCATACATAATGCAGAAGGTTTGCCTGTTTTCTTAGTTCTTTTTTTCCTTAGAGTGACAAGCAAAGTAGGACACTGAAGTTTTACTTAATATTTCATTTTTCCCTCCATATAGTATATTGGAGATTTTTTTAAATCATTTAAAAAAAATATTATTAAAATGTAATGATCAAAAGGCTAAGTCATTGGCATCATATCTTTAAACAACGCCAATGACACATTATCATAAAGAGTCCTGCTTTACCTGCCTTCACCCTACTATTGTTGCAAAAAGCCAATAGACCAGGGTAGTCAAATTCAGTTCCTGGAGTGCCAAATCCAACCCTGAACCAGCTAATCAAGGTCTTCAGACACACTAGAAACTTCCAGGCAGGTGTTTTGTTGATGGTTGATGGTACACTCTCATGGACAGTGGCCCTCCAGGACCAGCGTTTGACACATGTGCTTTAGACCCTCTGTAGACCCTCTGTATTTAAGTTCTCTGCATCTTGTGTTCAAACTTCTTTTGTTGTCTTTCAGTCGACCCACCCGGTAGCACGCTGTGACCCTTAGTGCTCTACTGTGTCAAGCCCACTTCCGTGAGGTTTCCTTGCAGTTTCCCACCCTGTGGTGCCCTGCCTTCGTAAAAAGTGCAGGCCTCACCCTCCTGCATAATGACTGTAGCCACGGGCGACCCCTCAGAAGAGGTGGCAGCACACCCTGGTCTTCCTCAGGACTATGACCCCGGAACGGAGCAGGAGTGCTATGAGCGAGTAGTCATCAACATCTCGGGTCTGCGTTTCGAGACGCAGCTCAAGACCCTCTCGCAGTTCCCCGAAACATTACTCGGGGACCCCAAGAAGCGCATGAGGTACTTTGACCCACTAAGGAACGAGTATTTTTTTGACAGAAACCGCCCCAGCTTTGACGCCATACTCTATTACTATCAATCGGGCGGAAGGTTACGGCGCCCCGTCAATGTCACTTTGGACATTTTCTCAGAGGAGATCCGCTTTTACGAGCTCGGTGAGGAAGCAATTGAGATGTTTCGGGAGGATGAGGGTTTTATCAAGGAGGAGGAGAGGCTGTTGCCTGACAATGAGTTTCAGAAGCAGGTCTGGTTGCTGTTCGAGTATCCAGAAAGTTCTGGGCCAGCCAGGATTATTGCGATCATATCCGTCATGGTCATCGTCATCTCCATCGCCAGCTTCTGCTTGGAAACCTTGCCCATCTTCCGCAACGATGAGAAGGAGAACCAAAAAGTCCCACTTGCCGTCACTAACTCCACAGCCGCTTACACATCCACCTACTTCACAGACCCTTTCTTCATTCTAGAGACGCTATGCATCATCTGGTTCTCCTTCGAGTTCTTGGTGCGCTTCTTTGCTTGTCCTAGTAAAGCCAACTTCTTTGTGACCATGATGAACATGATTGATGTGGTGGCCATAATTCCGTACTTCATCACGCTCGGAACAGAGTTGGCTGAGACAGCTGAGGATGCGCAGCAAGGGCAACAAGCCATGTCTCTCGCAATTCTGAGGGTCATCAGACTTGTTCGAGTCTTCAGAATCTTCAAACTCTCCCGTCACTCGAAGGGACTTCAGATTCTTGGCCAGACCCTCAAAGCCAGCATGAGAGAGTTAGGTCTACTCATCTTCTTCCTCTTCATCGGAGTCATCCTCTTTTCCAGCGCCGTCTACTTTGCAGAAGCTGACGAATCCGAGTCGCATTTCTACAGCATCCCGGAGGCCTTCTGGTGGGCTGTGGTTACGATGACGACCGTTGGCTATGGAGATATGGTGCCTACAACCATTGGAGGAAAGATTGTCGGATCCCTCTGTGCCATCGCTGGCGTCTTGACCATCGCCCTTCCCGTGCCTGTCATCGTCTCCAACTTCAACTACTTCTACCATCGAGAAACAGAGTGTGAGGAGCAGGCACAGTGTCTCCAAGTTAATGTCCCTAAAGCCGATTCACAAGAAGAGCTGAAGGGAAGTCGAAGTGGATCCACTATCAGCAAGTCGGACTACATGGAAATCCAAGAAGGGGTCAACAACAGCAACGAGGACTTCCAGGAAGAGAACCTCAAGACAGCCAATTGCACTTTAGCTAATACAAATTATGTTAATATAAAGAAAATGCTGACAGATGTCTAGTAATTCGAGGACGAATTGAATTATAAAAGGACTAGTAAGCCATGTTCCAAGGAGGATTGTAAGGTTGAACGCCTCAGTTATTGTCATGAGATTTCCAATCTCCAGTTCCTCATTAAAAAATCCAACCCTACATCCAGGTCCATCCACAATCAAAGTAATCATCAAATCAATCATCAGTGTTTGCATGGAGTCGTCTATATCATCCAACACCTTATCTGGATCAGGAGCCAAGTATTTATTCGAAACTGTGGAACACAAATAAACAGCACACGAGTGTCAGTATATTTCCATCAACATCTTACTCTCAAAGCCAAGCTTCGCCAAAGAAACATCATTTGTGTGCTTCTTCTGCTGTTAAAAGATTTGTGGTCACATGCAGTACATGTATACGATGCAAAGAATATTCACAGAAGTTTCGTCCTCCCTCCTGCTGCTTGTTAAAGAACACCAATATTCACATCGATTCAAGACAGTTGTCTGGCATTTTAGCGATATTGTAGTGATCAGGCTGGGAATGTCATTGAAAACTGCCTGCTTTTGTGTCAATATCTGTGTGTGGACCCAAAATACGTATCACTTGTATCTACTCCTTCACGATTATCCTGCTGCAAAGCTTTTGAAGACAAGATGAATGTCTCTACATCTCATATCTTTTGTTATTTATAGTCTACAATGTCTGTGTCCACTGTCCTTCAATGGCTTTTCTTTGATCATTTCATATCAGTTTTTATTTACAGCTCTTCAGGATAAAGAACATACGAAACAAGTTAAATGAAAAACAAGCAAAATAACACGCTAGTGCCACATAAAAAAAATGCGCTTATGTATTTCGTGTAAGAGCATACTGTTCAGTGTATATTCCCATTGTTTCTGCTGCAAGCTGCAGAGATAGTTCAAAATGTAGTTGATATTCAAATTACTTTGTCACTTAATGAGCCATATTGTAGTTCATACTTAAATGTTCCCTAGCAAATTTGTAGCAATGATGTCAGATTATTTTTTAATCACTGGCTTGTCTATCATCCTGAAATCATTTCCAGATGTTAGAAAAACCTTGATAGAGTGTGTAGACGTTTTGTCTTTTTTACTGCCTTTGAGCGAGAAAAACACCGGTATTATAGTGTTGCATGGCCTCAAAGCAAATCCTAATGGCATGGATTTTAAGCTCAAGAAAAATTAATATAAAGAAACTAGTTAGCTAGAATATTACAGAAATATGTATCTTGCTCTGTATATATACATATATACATCTATTTTTATCTGAAAGGTTTTATTGTGATCCAAAGGTGCTGTTTTTGTTTTGCGATCGAAAGAATGAAAAGACACTCAGCAATGCATTTGGATGGACAGTGCAGCATTAGGGCATTGATTGCTGGGACTCAGATTGCCTTAGCTTCAGGTGACCTTGAAATCTAGACTTACATGCGTCTCTTATGATGAAGAGACTGTATAATGCCAAACGACAATGAATCAACAGAAAGAAACGATGAAGTCGATATTGGCTTCTTTTGATTGACTTTCTACAAATGCTTAGGCTCCAACCACAGTTGTTGCATCCTTTCCTTAAAAGTATAGCCATTATCAAGGCAGTAAAATCCCATTGTTTTCATTCTATTGACTTTTTAGACACAACATCCTGAGACTGTTTATGGATGGATTGACAATTATTTGATGTGGCACTTGACTGTGTTCCATTAGAAGGTTTCTCACCCACATCTATTCCAATATCTCACCTGGGCTGCAGGTGCCTTTGTCTTTGTCTCTCTAATGTTTTTAAGCAAACGCCATGTGCTGATGCTGCAAATTTAGAAGCAGATACTGCTTTCACAGCTGCTGCTAATTATGTTTTCTTTTTTAAATTCAGAATATAGACATAACTGTAACGCACAACTCGGGTAGGTTTAGCAAGGTGTAAAAGCCTGAATGTTAAACCAATCTATCCAAACTGACGCCCCACAGTGCATAAGCCAGTGCCTAAGAAATGTACTAAACTAATGTTTGGATGCTTTAAAGCTGAAGTGTGTCTTTTTTATGTTAAAAAATGTTCTGTCAGTAATCCATTTTCCCCTAAAAATATAAACACAAATCATTGCTCTGCTATGTAAGCAGCAAAACACAGCAACATTTGCTCAACCAATGGTGTGATTTTAGGGCAAAACTATCTGCGTGTCTGGCCAGTGGCAGAAGTTTAGAAAATAATAATGAAAACTATCATTTTTGTTATTCCACTAGTGGAACAGAAATGACACACATTACCTCTAAAGCAGGCAAACAGCAGGTTTTCTATGCATGACATTGGACAGTATGCTGTCGGTGAATCACATGTATCATCCTAATCCACATAAAATTAATCTGACATCAACATTGTCACTGTAACTTAATATTTAATGTGTGACCACAACATATGTTATGCTTTTGGTGCTAGACCTGGCAGTGTTAAATGTCAGGGCTATAACAGTACCGCTTTGAAGCCTTCTTTTTTTCCTCATTGGACAGGCACGTCTGTGAAACATTGAAAAACACAGTCATTGCTTTGCTTGCAGGTGCACCAGTTTCTCGTATCACGTTTGGATTGTGTGTTGATTTTCTAAATGTCATTTGAAATGCTAAATGACAGCATTGAATGTCACAACATCGTATTTGTTAGCATCTTATAACCAGTCCACTGAAATGGTTTAGAAGGATGTGCATCAACTTGTGAAATGAATTATTTATTTATTTTTTGTCTTCACAAAAGTTTTTGTTTAAAGAAAATGACGGACAGAAAAGGCTTAAAGGCCAAATTCAATCAAAACCATATAACCATTACATCTCTTTCCAGTAAATCTATATTTAAATTATTAATTCAATTCAATTTATCACAGATTTAGAGCAGTAATATTTTTTTATTAAATTAAAACAAATTATCATATTCAATGAGAGGGAAAAATGTAGGTCAGCACTAGATTTTATCTCAAATTCTGTATCATGAAAAGTAGGTGTTCTAAACCAGAAAAGATCCCAAACAGATTGCAAGTTTGCCAAAACAACACGTAAAGAGCTATTTAGTTACTGGTTAGTTGTTAACCAAGAGTCAAATAGCTAGAAAAGAAACATAATTTCACTTTTTTTTCTAAGTAATAACCCATTAATCCAGGAACATTATTAAGTAAATATTTAGATTTCACGTTGAATTAAAGGATAAATGTACTGTTGTGAGATTCTGATACAGGTTTAAAATATAGTGAAGTTGCAAGAACTGTTGTACCATGCTTTGATTGCCTTTGGCCTTGAGGACATGAGTAGGCTGCGGTGATTGAGACGAGCCCTGTATCTGTCCATCCCATGTTGTTGAGCCTGCAAAGAAAGAAAGAAAGAAAGAAAGAAAGAAAGAAAGAAAGAAAGAAAGAAAGAAAGAAAGAAAGAAAGAAAGAAAGAAAGAAAGAAAGAAAGAAAGAAAGAAAGAAAGAAAGAAAGAAAGCCTCTCCTATTGCTTAGTTATGCAATACAGTGTCATATATGTGTTTGGGCATGTGTGTATATCCATAAAGCACTTCAGACCCTATCGCTTGTGCTCAACAGCCAGACTGAGGGATGTCTAGACTTATACAAACACTTCAATTGGCAGATATGTGAACTGAGTCTATTTCAAACCATTCTGGCTGTAAAGGACAAGCCCCAAGACACTGAACGTATTACACTCCCCTTAGTGTGATCCAGTCTGTAATATTCACTCTTCAATGCAGCCATGTTTTTTAGGATGTAAGTACTGAAAAACAGAATGTCTTCAGTGTTACTGGATGTAAAAAAAGCACTTTGCAAGCACCACCAGTAAACAATCTATGGGCCAAGACATGCATATATACCTTCAAATGATCAATGCTGCAAATACAACAAAGATGATATATGAAACCCGAAAGCTGTGTTGCTTGCTCCTTTCAATGTTGTTGTGCATTGTCTAAATGTCACAGAGATGCTCAGAGCTAGTATTTGGCAGATAATTTTAGAAAAGGAAATAATGACGGCATTGCACGGTTTCAGAAGACTGGGATCTTTTTGATGTCGATATTATTAGCTCATCCAGAGGAAAAGGTTGGTAGCTTCAAACCATTCAGGGAGAAGTGCCTGTTAGCATCTTTGATTTTACTCCGCTTTAAGTGCTCAGCGTATAGTCCTCTGCACTTTCCACAGAGAGGAGGCTGTGCTAAAAATAACCATTTCTTTGGGAGCAAAATAGATGGGGAACTGTATACGTGTCTGAGATGAGGATATAGACACGGCTGGTGCAGAAAGACTGTCAATGTATATCGGCATAAGCTCTGGAGAGTTAGAGGCGTGCGAAGCAGGAGTGTGTGTGTGTGTGTGTGTGTGTGTGTGTGTGTGTGTGTGTGTGTGTGTGTGTGTGTGTGTGTGTGTGTGTGTGTGTGTGTGTGTGTGTGTGTGTGTGTGTGTGTGTGTGTGTGTGTGTGTGTGTGTGTGTGTGTGTGTGTGTGTGTGTGTGAATGTGTGTGAGTGTGTGTGTGTGTGTGTGTGTGTGTGTGTGTGTGTGTGTGTGTGTGTGTGTGTGTGTGTGTGTGTGTTTAGCGATAGGCAAAAGATTTCCAGCAGCAAATGCCTCCAATCCTATCCTATATTCACTGAGTATTGATTATTTTTGGACACTGGGTAACGATGATTCCTTTCTAATGCATTTTCTTTGTGCTGTTTAGAAATCTGAACCAGGTTTTATCATTTATATGAATGATGACTGGCACTCATTTTTGGGGTCAGGAAGGTACAGACTCTATTTTCATAGGCTATAAAAAGATATTCTAGCTCGTTTTACTCAAGCAGTGCTAGTTTCAAAATGTAATGCAGTAAGGGTACAAATATAGATTCAAATTCCAGAAAATTCTACAGGCTTGTTTGATCTCAGTTCTACCATGTGCTGGTGCTGCGCGAGGTAATGTTTCATTGAAAAGGAGAGCATATGCCCTCTAAAGGCAGTGCCCTGAAATATTATGCACATATATTTTCACTGTCTAACAAGAGCATATTTTTGGTTGTATGGATGAATCTCACAAGGAAATGTCTGAGTCAGATTCCATTCCACAATCAAGGAAAAAATAAAGATAAAAATTATGTTTTACATTAGAAAATGAAGCCAATTTATGAACAATGTTTTTTTTCTTCTGAATAGTTATTTTATTGTATTAATGACAACTAAGCACATCCTGACCCAAATTCTAATTACAATAATACAAATAATTTGGTCCAGATATATTGCTTTTTTTATTAAATTATTATTTTGTTATTAAACTTAGGACAACAGATAGTACCATTATGTATACTAACTATTATACTTGACAGATTTACTATACAATTAAAATATTAATTTATCGTGCTTAATTATGAAAATAAATTCCCCATGCAAAATAAATAAATAAATCCTAATTACCTTACGCTCCATTATGCACAAATATAACAATAATAATATAATATTATTATTTTATATTATACATAATATATTATAATATTAATAATTTATATAATAAAATATAAAATAATGAAAACATGTAAAATAATACAATTTGATTCTTTTGATTTAGTGGTGAAATTCGAACTGGACTGCATCAAAGCATTGCTTTGCAATTCTGAAAACCACTTTGACAAGCTACATCATATTTTCTGCTTATTAGTATTTGCAAAACATATACTCTGACAGTTTTTTTCAGTGGATGCTGTGTAATTATATCCTAACCTGGAAATAGTATACTGGTAGCCACTTGTAACCTATAGGAAGCACTAGAAACACCTATTTTATTGTATAATGCAGTGCACCAATGGCATTAGTATTCAGTCTTCAAATCTCCTTTCTGCTCGCAAGTGTTCAGTTGCCATATGGCCTGGACTCAGATCCAAGAACACAGGCTCCTGAGCCACACCCTCCACCCTGAGAGATGGAAAACCGGTGGATCAGAGGGAGGTCAGGGCACACTTCACTCACACTGCCCTAACCGGCTGTGTTTGTTTACCACAGATATGCCACATACTGTTGGATTTAGCAGCTTCTGTCAGCTATTCTATTAGAAAAATCAGGGATGTGTAAATGTCAAGATGAGTATGTCATATTTAACAAATACAACAACAAATAAATGAGCTGATATGAGAAAGGTTAGCATAAGATGTTGTAAAGAGTTGAGGGCTTTCCCAGACTCCAACTGAGTCAATATGACACATTGGGCAGAAACCAGGGTGACTATCGTACACTTATGCAAGCCTCTCTGAATTCTTTATCAGGTTTTCTTTCATTCTGTAAACATGACAATCCTCATAAATCTGTATGACCGTGTCTCCTGCTGAGTTTACTGATGTAAGCTGTATTGATGTGAGGTGCAGCGTGATTCTCGTAACCTACCAGAGATATGAGAAGTCTTAAAATACCCATCATGAGTTAATATTTCATCAACAACTGCAAGCTCAGCACCGTCTCTCTCCAATGGGGAATCTTTCCCTGTGTGTGGAATCCAACAGAAAAGTCACAGATATTAATTCAGTTCAGATAAGATACTAACCTGAATGTAAATAATACAAAAAAGTCTTATCATAGCCAGAGATTATTTAGTTTACATTCCTAAAAACAAAGGCTCCAAAAGCGGGTTTTCACAGTGATGCCATCGAAGAACCAGTGCCTTTCAGTGAACAGTTCTTAAAAGAATCATTCTTTTTTTTCTTAGCGTTAAGAACATTTTAATAATCTAAAGAACCTTTTTGGCACTATGAAGAACCTTTTGTGTAATGGAAAGTTCCAGATTCTTTACATGGCAATAAAGAACCCTTATTTTTTTATAAATATTAAAGAGATTATTTACCTAAAATAATAATAAAACCATTTCTGTCATCAGTTATGTATTTGTCTCATTTTAAATGTAATATACAAGCATACAAAAAAGTACAGCAGTGGCTTATCCTAAACTCTGTAAGCAGATGATTTTACTCTTGTCCACTAGAGGCAGTGTGCAACAACAAAAGCGCTCTTTAGATCAAGTCTCATTACCACACACAGTATCTGTACAAGCAGCATGTCTACTACAGAGGGAACATCAGTAGAGAGAAAGGGACAGAAATACTAGTGTATCAAAAACTCTTAAAAATGAAAGCTCCAAAAGGTGGTAACCATAGCATAGAAGAACCACTTTGGGTTCCCCAAAACACCTTCACGTTCCTAAAATAACACATTTTAAAATGCTAAAGAACAGTTTTTGACTACAAAGAAGCAAATACTACATACAAACCACCGTAAGAAAGGGTTCATGGATTTTACAGGTTCTTCATGCTAGTAAAGAACCTTTATTTTTAAGAGTGAAGGACAAATTGAAACAATATTTGTTCTCACTGATGTTTAAACAAGGAAAATGCTTCTTGATGAATAAATAACTCTAAATTAAATAGATTATATGTTATTCATTTGGAATTGTTATCACAAGGCCTATATATCTAGTGTCTATTTAATCAAAAGCTATATAAAAGCTCTACCAAAGTCTAGCCTAAAGCTTAACGTCTCAAATTAGGCTAATTTTGTGAATTTTGTAAACAAAAACATATTGTATTCTCAGGTAAACAAGTGTTAGACAAAATGAAAATACTACCTTGTTTTTGGTGGCTAACGGCATAATCAAATTATCCAAAATATTACAGAAATGACCATGCAAGTGTGTATAATGTTTGGAACTTTGTGAAAGACACATTCCAATTCTGTGGGTGTAGATTCTATTTGAGCTTGACCGTGCTTAAAATAACCAAAAGTTGTACTTCAGGTACTTCTCACAGCATACTTACTTTAGTTAATTATCTCCAGGAGAAGATGGGTGTTATCTCTTTGCTGTAAAAGGTTTTGGAGGTCAAAAGTAAACGTTTTACAGTGATAGTTGCATTGGTTCAACTCAAGATATTCAGTTTTCATGTCTTGACCTCCAAAACCCTCTACAATGTTGTTAAACATCTAGAAACATAACTTTGCACAAGTAATATAATGCAAAAGATTACAGACCCCAGAAGGCCAATTTATAAGCAACCATTACTGTTCCCTTGAGCGAGATGCTTAACCTCAGGTTATTCTGAAGGAGCAGTTCTCTAGTTAACAAGACGTACAGTAAGTATCTGTTAAACAGAGAATAATAAAGTAATATAGCAAAATCCACCCTCCAACAAGCAGGAGTTTCAGTGCTGTTAAATTTAATCTGATCCATTTTCATAACTGTAAACAAACTAGTATTTATAGAATCAATGTGAGCAACACTAAAGACCCAAGAGGTGTAAATGTTAAAACCCATTTGTTTATAGAAGGCATCATCTCGTTATAAGTGAATTGGACTGCATAAAATCAATGGAGCCATTCCATTACTCTCAGCCCTATTGATCGCATACAGCAGAGAAGAGCAGGCTGGCCTGTGTCAAACGGAGAGACCCTAAGTCTATGAGAGTCTATGAGAGTTTGCTAAGGTGTACAGTCTGTGAAATACTATAGACAAACTGTAGACCTTAATAGGCCAAGTCTCGTTTCACATGTAAGACTAGACAGGTGAGAGACAGTTAACTCTTGACATGCCACAGCATAGTCAATACAGAGGCCACAAACAGTATATGGACATTTAAACCACATTTAAAAAATGTACAAATGTCAATAATTATCATGCCTGATGAACTACTGAAATGTAATATTTTATATTTAGTCCAATAAACTTATTTCTGAGAAATGTTTGTTCATACTGTATATACAGTAAACAGATCATTCAAATATTTTAAGGTCAGTAAGATTACTTGAATAACGTTTCTTATGTTCAGCTGTGTTTATTTGAATAAGAATTCAGTAAAAACAGTAAAACTGTAAAATATTACTACAATGTTTTGTAATAATGTATATGTTTTCTATTTGAGTATATTTTAAAATGCCATTTATTCCTGTGATGCAAAGCTGAATTTTTAGCATCATTACTCCAGTCTCTAGAGTCACATGATCATTCAGAAATCATTCTAATACACAAAATTGCTGCTCAAAGCAATAATAAATATGTATTATTAGCAATGTTTAAAACAGTGGAATCTGATACTTTTTATGATTCTTTGATGAACATAACATTAAAAAGAACTGTACTTGAAATAGAAATCTTTTGCAACAGTAGAAATTTATTCACTGTCTTATTTTATCAATTTAATGCATCTTTGCTGAATAAAAGTATTAATTTCTTTAAAGAAATGAATTATACTGATCCCAAATATTTCAATGGTACTAAATATGACACTTTCTGATTGTCCAGTTGGAAGGTCTACCATTATGTACCATTGCATTACATTTAGTTTATATTTATACACAATGAAATTCATATATTTGTAAATATACAACTACTTTTTGGGGCAATTGTTTAAAAAAAGCCAACATTTTTAAATCACTCCTTGCGCACACAGTGACTCCAAGGACAGAATGAGTACACAAATATAAAGGTTAAAAGTTTGTAGATGGAAAAAAGTCAGAAAGAATACTGCAATACATGCAAGTTAGTGTGAAACAGCATATTCTGGGAAATGTGCCCTAAAAATATCAGCCCAAGCTTTCCTGCTATAAATAATCAAACAGGAGGGGCACGGCTACCTTCAGGCCCCATTAGTTTCAGATGTAACTCAGTTTAAACCTTGATTCTCTAATACACTTTTTTTGCATGCCAGATTGCTTCTGCTTAACCAACGCAAACAACATCAGTGTTGTGGGGCGACTCTGCTGCTGCACAATTGGCTGGCCAGGTGGCTCCACAGTGTGAGACTGATATAGGTGTAAACGACTCCGGAGAGCTAGCGAGCACCTGTGAGAGCCGTTGTGGAACTGATTAAGAGGGGTGGCTGCACTAACAGGCTGCTTCCAAAACTGGCAGGTACGGAGAGATCGCTTCCAAAATAGGTGGGAATCTTAGGTGGATATGGTCTGTTTTATTGGGAAATCTTTAGCTGAGCGAAGGACACTACTGTAACAGGCGAGTGTCTCTCAAATAAATTAGAAGTCCCACAGTCGCTACATAAAAACATTCTCTATCTCTATTTATAGGGGCTTTTGCTAATTTATACTGTCTGAGTGATGCTCTGGACCACATCCAGAACCCTTTATAGGCTCGATCCCTCAGGGCAAGAGGATCATTTCTGGCCTCATCGAGAACCCGCTGCTCAATCCTTTAATGGGTGTGATGTAGCAATGCAAATTAAGCAACTGTAGCCGGCTCCTCGTTACTTAAGGCAATTAAAAATAAAAAGGGGAGTCTTGCATCAGAACACAAAAAATTAAAACAAATATTTACACATTTTAAACTGAAAATGGCCTATACATACACACACACACACACACACACACACACACACACACACACACACACACACACACACACACACACACACACACACACACACACACACACACACACACACACACACACACACACACACACACACACACACACACACACACTCTCTTATTCTCACCAAGGCTGCATTTATTTGTTTAAAAACTGTAAAAACATATATATATATAAATTAAAACAGGGCTTTTACAATTTTTCTTCTTAATTTACTTACAAAATATGTCTGTTTTTTCAGTTTTTAAACAAATAAATATATATATATATATATATATATATATAGTAACGAGGAGCTGGCTACAGTTGCTTAATATATATATATATATATATATATATATATACGAATATGCGTATCGTTACACCCCTAATATATATACAGTATCTCACAGAAGGTAGTACACTCCTCACATTTTTTCTCGTGTCCTTTTATTGTGGCCAGCCTAAGGCACACCTGTGCAATAATCATGCTGTCTAATCAGCATCTTGATATGGTACACCTGTGAGGTGGATGGATTATCTCGGTGCTCACTAACACATATTTAGACAGATTTGTGAACAATATTTGAGAGAAATACTTTTGTGTACATAGAAAAAGTCTTAGATCTTTGAGTTCAGCTTATGAAAAATGGGGCAAAACAAAAGTATTGCGTTTATAATTTTGTCAGTGTAATTGGAATATATATATATATATATATGGATATATGTGCATTCATAATAGTTTATGTACATTCATATTATATTATATATAATAATAATTATAATTCAAATCCTTTACATATCATCTCAAGACAGGAAAACATCAAAATACTAACACTCACAAAACGTCAGTCCACCACACTTTCCATTATGATTGTCATCAAAAACATTCACTTTTGACTGTAGGAGTTCCCCCCATTTACTGTTTCTGTCTGGCAAGATTGCAGTAGATTTACGGTTACAGTCTTTCTCGTTTTTATCTCTTTCTGTCTCCCGTCTCAAATTCATGGCTGGCCGTTCATTCTCTTAATCTGGCGAATCCTCGCCTGCTGGCACCGGTTCTGCTTAAGTTGGCAAGGATGTCAAGAATGAATTACAGTCAGCCTTCCGCGCAGGAAGCTTGGGATGTAGAATGAGGGATTCTGCTCTTATATGGAATATGACACTGCACTAATTGCCCCTCACAGTCCTCTATATGCCATTACCATATGCATAGACAAGCTCAAATGAATTCTCAGTAGCTACTTTAGTTGACATAAAAACTGCCAACTGTGTTTGAATCAGCTTAGACGAAATGTGATTCATGACTGTTTTTCCCAGGTGTGGTTATTGTGCAGCAAACAAAAGTCATGTGTTGTTCTAGAGCACATATTTTTGAGAACGACAACAAGAATTGGAAACCGCAACTTTACAGTGAATGGCACTCTTTTCTGAGCCATATGCACATAGTGAAGGAGAACAAGACTACTGAATCAATTCTGGTGTTATGTAACAAAATGGGTGCCGGCAGAAGGATAAGTTCTCTAGCGCTTTGTGTACTCAGGCCTGGGTGGTCTATCAAATGCAGTGGGCAACAAATAGGACATTTTCTTAATAATATTGACTGTAATTTTTACAATATTATCTTTCCCCAAAGTCTGAGGAACGTAGTTTTGCATAGAGAGAGACTTTGGTAAATTGTGGTCCAAAACCACCCAAACATACAAGAAGAGTCTATTTAACTAAAACAGTTTTGACAACAGAATGGATTTTAAAAGTTAAAAAAATTTTTGAATTGTCCATGCCTTCTTAAAAATGCAAAAATCATGCCACAAAACATGCACTGGACAACTCAACCAACTAATGAAAGACACCGAATGAGAAGAAGAGAATGTTGCCACACTAGGATTTTAGTGATTAGTAGGATTTTTTATATAAGCCTCTTAAAATTTCCAAGGCTACTTTTATTTAATTAAAAATACAGTAAAAATTGTAATATTGTGAAATATTATTATAATAAAAAATATTTTTTGTAACTGTGATTATTTTTTAAATATTTTTTTGATGAAAGAAAATCATAAGAACAATATTTATTTCAAATATACATTTTTAAAATATAATATTTATATTATCTGCTAAAGACAATTATTATAGTGTATTTATTAAATAAAATAGTCCCATTAATGTTCCCATTGTTATAAAAAAAAATCTGAATGTTCTTTGAAAATTCAAAACATCACCTTTAGTTTATGTTTTGTTCTTATGTTTTAGTTTTTTTTTTTTTTTTGTTATGAGAATGTTAAGGAAAGATTCCACCATTTTGCAAACATCAAGGAATGATACTTTTCTGTGCTCTCTGGACATGAGAAACAAGTATAAACATTAAAAAAAATTGTTTAACAAAATGAAGGTCTAACTAAAGCGTTACAAGAAAAAAAAACGCTCCATGAATGATGTATAAATAATGTTTTTATGCTGTCATTTTGAGACCATTCTAAAGTACCATGGAATATTGAACAAACGTTCTATTAATTTCTGGAAGAACATTTGTTCATAACGTTGAGAGAACCTAGCCAGAACATAAGCCAAAGCTCAGAGAACGTTCCCTGTTAGCTAGAGCCTGTTACGTACGTTTATATACAGAAGATGACAAGTTAACAACCTGTGCACAAACTCTCACACAGTGTGAAAAGCCCATGATTGTTGGTGCAACATGCATATGGCAGTCCATAAGCGATCCGTGAATGTGTCGTCACTGAAACTAAAGCATGACATGAATTCACATTGTCCAAAGTATGATGGGTTAGCACATAGCCTATCAACTGATACAGCGAACACTTAAGCCACCAATGTCTCGTGGTCCTCAGTTCAATCAATAATTGGGTGACATTCAGCTTCTACTCCTTTTGTTTGAGTTCCACTGTGGATCATTCAGCACTTTTGCGACCTACACAAAACCCTTACTCAGGCCCTGCTGAACATTTATAAAGACACGCAGATTCAGATTGTCTGGAACCAAATCAGTGTCCTGCAGCACTTAGATACATTCTTACCTTTTGTATGTCTCATTTGCAATTGCCAGACATCAGCAAGAGGCTAAAAGAAGACTTGATGAATGGCCCCTTTCACTTCTGCCTCT
Organism: Ptychobarbus kaznakovi; assembly: GCA_027422405.1. Classification (NCBI taxonomy): domain Eukaryota; kingdom Metazoa; phylum Chordata; class Actinopteri; order Cypriniformes; family Cyprinidae; genus Ptychobarbus; species Ptychobarbus kaznakovi. The sequence goes on along the minus strand of CM049800.1, from coordinate 3,905,782 downwards.
GGACCCTAAACAGAATTGCACTGGATCTCCTGTATAAGCAGTTTAAAGTTCTGGACTGTGCCATGTAGCTGAATCGCTGCTGAGCACTGCTGCCGATGTTTGTGTGTGCATGTGTGCGAGAGCGTGCGCTTGTGTGTGTTTGACAGCGATACTGGGTGCCGAGTCAGGTCCCCTGAGCTGATGAGGGAGGAAGGAGACCGAGATCTATGTGATGTGATTTGTGTACGTTTCTATGTGTGTGTAAATGTGTGTGCTTATGTTTTGATAGTGATGCCAATTCAGGTCCCATGAGCTGATATGATGGAAACAGGCCAGAACATATGTGATGTGTGCGTTATACACAAAGTGTGGCAATGTTCAGACTAGAATATAGCTTACAGAACACTATATACTGTATACTACTTGTTATAAGTGAAAAAATGCTTTCTTCCACAATAATTGTATCAAACAGTATTGTCACATGACTTTATACATTTATGTTAAATTCAGTGAGTGGCTTTGAAACTTTAGGAATTATTAGCATTTTTAGTCCGATTATACATTACCATTCAAAACTCTGGGGTCATTAGAAATTAAAGAAATTAATACTCAATTAAGCTGTTCCTTTGAGCTATATATTTATCAAAGAATACTGAAGAAAATGTGTCACTTTTATTTATTTCGGTACATTTAGGTAAATAATTCTGGTCTAGAAAACTAGATCACATACAGTACTGTTCAAAAATGTGGGGTCATTAAGACTTTCCTTTTTAAGAAATGCATAATTGTATTTAGCAAGGATGCATTAAATTGATCAAAATTGACAGTAAAGACATTTATAATTTAACAAAAGATTTCTGTTTCAAATAAATGCTCTTTTGAACTTTCGATTTATCAAAGAATCCTAAAATAAAACAAAAATATTAAGCAGCAGAATATTAAGCAGTTTTCATTCATAATAATAAGAAATGTTTCTTGAGCCGTAAATCAACATAATATGATTTCTAAAGAATCATGTGACACTGAAGCCTGGAGTAAAGACGCTGAAAATCCAGCTTTGCATCACAGGAATACATTTTAAAATATAATAAGATATATAACAGATATTTAAAAATTATAATAATATTTCACAATTTTACCATCATTACTGTATTTTTAATTAAATATATGCAGCATTGGTGAGCATAAGAGACTACGTTCAAAAGCATTTTTTAAAGTCATAGAAATTTAAAAGAATTATGACTTTTAAAAGTCGTAGTACATTGCGTTGAGGAATACAATATTCTACACAATAATGGTACAGTAAGTTCCATAGATGGTATAATCCTACTTGATATCTCTACAAATAACTATTAAGACAATGTATTTGCTTTCAAGTCAATAACTTGTCCATCTCTCTCAGCGCCAGCATGAATTCGACGCTGAGTGCCATTTTCATAGCACTTTTCTATGTATAAAGTTGAAAATGTCAACATTTCGAGTTTGTCTTGCAAGTTTTCTACACTTAAAGAACATTAGCACATACAATACATATACTATAATAGTATAAATAGTATGCTAATCCACACATAGATATAGTGTCTGCGTAACTGCATATGTATATGTAACTTGCGCGTGTGTGAGATAGAGATTAACTGTCAGTCTGTGCGAGCGTGTATGTGTGTGTGTGCTCTCGTGCTCTGGAGATGTTGCTCTGTTTGCTTACTCGGCAAGAGCTCAGGTCCTGCCGTCCTTTACTCAGCGCTGTTTGCCCCGCAGAGCTCTTGCGGCTCCAGCGCCGTGGGGTCCTCCTCTAACACCCCAACACTTCAGCACAGACAAAAGCAGAGCAGAGACAGACAAAAAGTGAGAGAGACGCACACAGAAAGGAGAACCCAGTCTAAGGTTTAAAAAGCCAAGCCAGATGCGAAAGGTAAGGTGTGTGTGTGCGTGTGTGTGTGTGTGTGTGTGTGTGAGTGCGTGCGTCTCCCTGATGACAGCCGTGGCTCTCAAGTTACTCAGGAGGCATAAGATTACTGAAAGAGAGAGAGCTTAAGCAGAACACAAGGGTGTGCAGAAATCTGATTGTAATGCAGGCTGAGAAGAGAAGCAAGGCTAGAGAGGGACAGAGGCAAAAAGAGGAGCCCCGCATTCCTGGATCCCAGCGCTCACAGAAGGACCGTCCTGCCCCAGAGGTTTTCCCTGGTGGGTATTTCATTCAGCGTTTGTCTGTGTTAGGTTTTATCAATGGGCTTAAGCATGTGATTTCCATCTTTTGGATGCTGGTTTAAAAAGGACAGAAGTATGACTTTGGATCAAAGTAAGACTTTGGATCAAATTTGGATCTAAATGAATTTATTGGACATGAATGGAGCTGTTGCAGAAGTTTAGAAAGATAAAATCAGATGTTGTTAGGTGTGCTCTCCGGCAAGCCACATTGTTCTGAAAGACTGTATTTAGTTTAAGCTGTATTTAGCTTTAAGAACTAAGAAGTGGGATAATATTATAAATAGTTTGTTATTTGATATGTTGATTTTTGGAATAGAATAGAGTAGAGTTTATGACTCGTATATATGCATGTGGGCATTTGTGTGTTTTTAGATATCTGTGTTTGTACATCTTTGAATTATGTGATTCATTATAATCACTATATTCTCAATTTCAATTTCTTCAAATATTTTAAAGGGATAGTGACCCTTTATCAGATACACATTCTACCCGAATCGAAGTAGCACAGAAGTTATACATTTTCAATTTAAAGGGTAAAAATGGCCCAAAATAGAAAATTATGTCATCATTTATTCACCCTCATGTTTTTACAACTTGCATGATTAATTATTTCATTGAACATAAAATATATTTTGAAGATTGTTTTTGACAATTGACTTCCATTGTATGGACAAAAAAACAGAAAATGTTTTTGTTTTCCACAGAAGAAAGAAAGTCATACAGGTTTGGAATGACATGAGAGTAAATAAGTGATAACAGAGTTTTCATTTTTGGGTTAACTGTCACTTTCAATCAGACTTGGAAACTAAGACAGCTATAGCATATTGTCTAATAATATTCCTGCGATTCAAGTCAGAGGAATAATTTGTGCTGATTTGGATATATGAAACTGCATTTTCACAGAATTATGCACACAACCTTGCACATACAGTGCAAAATTGATATAATGTGCCTTTACACGTGCACATGGTAGTGTCCTGCCCCTGACGTGCTTGATACAAAACAATGGCTATGTACCTGTGATGCATGCAGGGAAACTTTCCCACACGTTGGTGATCGATCTTCTAGACACACGCGAGCACACACACACACACAGCTGAAGGATATAGATGTCATCTCTGTCCGTGGTGCATTTTCACATCTTCAGCATTTTCCCCAGACGAACCACTGCAGGATAAGGATGGAAGCTTCTGTCACTTGTAACCTTTGTCCATCCTGCCGTCGCTACACTGTACCCTCATATGTGGATCTGTAAACCCTGCAGTTGTGCTAATAATAACACACAGAAAGAGCGGTGTAGAAAAAATGTTCATTCAGAAATTGCTAGTAAAAAAAATTGCATGTAACGTTAAATGTGACATTTTGAAGTAGAAAAACTTTTACATTTACAACTTTGAAAAATCAGTTTTTAGGTGTAGAGTATAATTAATACTTAGCATATATACTGTATCTTATAAGTCAAGTTTCTTACTGTCATTGAACAGGTATAATGAGGTTAGCTTCCTTTTCTTTCACAAGGTCGTTGCAGTTGCAGTTGAATAATGTAGGAAATAAATAAATATAAAGAAGTTCAATAAATAATAAATAAACGAAAGGTGCAGAGTGCATGGGATACAGTTAACAAAGCCAGCGCAAAATATTACAGTTGTGTAACATAAGTCATTCTGAGAAGAGTATACTTTAAATAGAGGCAGCAGTACTATATACGATGCAGAATTGGTAAAAAAGCCGTTTTTAAATAGAACATATGTAAAGGGATAGTTCACAAAAATGGAAATTCTGATTATCTGATTCATCTTCAAGTTGGCCAAAACCCTTTATTTTTCTTCCGTGGGACACAAAAGAATATATTTTGAAGAAAGTTTGGCTCTAAACAACATTAGAATAAATCTAAATATCTTCATTGTATTACACAGAAGAATAAATGCATACAGGTATTGGAAAATACAAGGATGAATCAATATTTGTTTTGGTGAACTATCCAACTGTCCCTTTAGGTTGTGTAGATATTGAACAGAATCATATGTGGCCAGTACACTCTTAAAAATAAAGGTGCTTCAAAAGGTTCTTCAAGTGATGCCATAGAAGAGCCATTTTTGGTTCCACAAAGAACCATTCAGTCAATATTTCTTTAAAAAAACATCTCTTGCTTACCTTTTTATAATATGAAGAACCTTCTTTCGCCACAAAGATCCTTTTGTGAAACAGAAAAGTTCTTCGGATGTTAAAGGTTCTTTATGGAACCATTTAGACAAAAAGGTTATTTTATGCCATCGTGAAGCACTGTTGTTTTTAAGAGTGTACAGCTGGATATATAACCATTTAAACAGTGCGATGCTATTATTCATGCTTGGGCACTGGTCAACTTTTCCTTAAAAACTAAACACTAGCACTTACCATATAAACATCTTGCCAGTGCTGTAAAAAATGTGGCCATATGAAACACAATGCCCGGGTAACCCACCCATCCAACAATTCTCCTCTGACAATGGAAAAGATAGGCCCTGCTGTATACTAATAGGGTCAATGGAATATAACGCGGAGCGAAGGTGAGAGGTGTGCGTTACCTTCCAGTGTAGCCACACAAGCTGTCATGGAGCCAGAAGCTTTTCTCTTCGGCGGCTATGGGTTCTATGGTGTCAAGTGGTACGAGGGGTAGCTGTTTAAATCCTCTGTTCAGGTTATGGTTACCTGTCTCCATTAAACCCTCTGGAAAATAGAACGCTGTAGATAAGAAGCCCGAACTGGACCTTTGACCCCTAGAGGAACAGCACTGGAATCCAAAAGCTGCTTTAGTTGGAAGTGCGTTGAAAGTGTATATTAAAGGAACTTAAACTGTCACAGATGCTGTTGATTAATGCAGAAACTAACAACAAACTCATCAGATTGTACAAACAAATTCAAAATACTTTTATCATAACTCATACCATAAGGCACTGCTGCTAAGAATATTACTATTTTCCAATTGTTATAAATAACATAAGCATAGTAAGTTTGCATAAATTAAACTTTAATGCATATTAATGGAAATGAATGGAGCATTGCAATAGAATAATTTCTAAATAAGTATAGCACAAGATAAGTGTAATTACTTACTAGCATTATTTGTGCAGATTATAACACAAAACATATTTTGTGAACATGTAAAGCTCATAAACAGAGCAGCATTCACTCCATGTGTGCAAGGATAAAAGAACAGGAAGTGATGTAACAATGTGTTGCTTAACTGAAACTCCACCTAAAAGAATTAAAACAGTAACAGATAACCAGCCGTTAACCGTGAAGAGCATATTCCCATAGATAAAAGGACAATTGAACCAATTTTACAGCTCAAATACTACATTTTGGAAACAATTCAATTAATCTGTGAACTTTTGTTAAATAATAATAATAATAAATAAATAAACAAACAAATACATTTTTGTTTGTAAAAACGGAATGAGTCAAAATCACTCTCTTTAGGAATTGATGTCACAGATGCTGTCAAAATGAATCTCTCCCAAAAATCATTCCTTTTGTTAAGCATTATTAATTCCATATGCAATGCAACAGTGTGAGTACAGCTCTATTGCTCTAAATGCTGATACTACAATACAGAAGATGTGAATTATAATGTGTGTGTCGCTACAAGAGGCCATAAGGGAGAAATGAAGATGAAGTGCCGTTCTCAGCTCTCAAGCACACTTGGCAGTAGACAGAGGGGACAGGAAAACATGTTCAGTTTGAATGCATTATTTATGTTTGTTTAGGCACATTCAAGGAGTTTCCAAGGAGAGACTAAATGCAATCTGTTAGTTGTAATATATATCCTTACAGGATATTGGCCATGCCAAACATGTATAACTTAATAAGCACCATTAAAGTATCATAAATGTTGTTAATTTAAGTTATTATTCAATTAAAATTATTGCAAATTCATGAGAAAAGCTGATTAATTTGTTAGAGGTGCTGAATTGATTCTCATCTCTGTTGAATTGTTCTTTTGGGTGAATATTTTCAGTGAATTAGTTGATTTATTTAGCAAGACGGGTTTGAATGATTTGTTTAGATTATTTGTTTATTTTTAGACCATTATACAGACCTGATGAGCTTTAGATTCACTGTTCAATTTCAATGTGCTCTTTATACAAGGCTATCATACAGCATAAGACATGGAATATAGCACATCTTCCATTATATTTAATAGTATTTTTGAAAGCCTTGAAAATGAGGTCATACAGGTTTGAAACAACAAAAGGGTAAATAAATAATGACACGCTTAATTTTAAATGGACTGTAATTGTGGGCATCATGTTAACATTCATTTTATTCTGTGAATAAAATAATTGAGCTTAAAAAAGAAAATCTCTGTTTGTTCTTTTTTCATTGTCTTGTTGTAAAATATATATTACTTTAGATTGTTTTAATTGTTTCCTAGCCTAAGGTACAACCTTACCTTACGTGCAGTAACACAAATGTTTTGTTCCCTTTGTTTTTATCTCCAGATCAGGTAACAGTATCTTGGGATTCGGCTCTCTGCTGCAGAACCAGCCTTAATCTTCTCTGATCTCTTTGCACTTTTCTGTGGAGAGTGGGCTGGCTGGCCGGCCTGTGCTTTTGGTTGCCCGTCTGTCATTTCATCCTGGGTTAGGAGCCTGAGCTCTGCCCCAGGGAGAGGAGGGAGGCCATGGATGTTCCTCTAGTCAACTTTGAGAACCTGGATGACATCGGAATCAACCTGGGAGACCCGAGTGACTCGGGATATCCGACTTCACCCACCTCAGATGCCCCAGAACCAAACCAGGAGACCCGTGGCATAAAGTCACCCACACACTCACCTCCGAGAGGAAGACAGCCAAGGCTCTCACTGGCCTCTCCACCAACACTCAGCAAGAAAGGAACATCAAGCTGCAACAGCCTGATCTCCAACTGGAAGGTTCTGATGTGCAGCGAGGGCAATCCCAATGAGGCTCTCCTAGGAAAAGTAGCCAAGGATTGTTGCGAGGACTACTTTGCGGAAAAGGAGAAATTTGAGAAGGGCGAACAAAAAGTGGTAATCAATGTCTCAGGGATGATGTACGAGACAACACTTAAAACTTTGAATCAGTTCCCAGATACCTTGCTGGGAGACCCCATGAGAAGGATTGACTACTTTGACCCCTTGAAGAACGAGTATTTCTTTGATCGCAACCGCCCCAGCTTCGATGGAATCTTGTTTTTCTATCAGTCCAGAGGAAAGATTAAGAGGCCAGCGAACGTACCAGTGGATGTGTTTGCGGATGAGATTGTGTTCTATCGACTGGGGCATGAGGTCATGGAACAGTTCAGGGAGGATGAAGGTTTCATCAAAGACCCTGAGCCTCAACTCCCAACCAGTGAGCTGCACCGTCAATTTTGGCTGCTCTTCGAGTACCCAGAGAGCTCCAGTGCTGCCAGGTCTGTGGCCGTAGTGTCTGTTTTTGTCATCACTATATCTATTTGTATCTTCTGCCTGGAGACACTCCCGGAATTCCGTGATGAACGTGAATTTATCCCTGCGTTCATCAATTTAACCCGTGACGCCAACGGCACGCTTCTGTCCCCTACTCCTCATCCTACGGCCATGCTCTCTGTCTTTACTGACCCTTTCTTTGTGGTGGAGACCATCTGCATCATTTGGTTCTGTTTTGAGCTCGTAGTACGTTTCATAGTGTGCCCCAGTAAGAGCGAGTTTTTCAGCAATATCATGAATGTCATTGACATTGTGTCCATTATGCCCTACTTCATTACCGTCATAACGGAACTGATGGCCACCCACGATGAAGACCCAACCGCCAACCAGAACATGTCTCTGGGCACGCTACGTGTCATCCGATTAGTGCGCGTCTTCAGGATTTTCAAGCTGTCCCGCCATTCCAAGGGCCTCCAGATCCTAGGCCAAACCCTGAAGGCCAGCTTGAGGGAGCTGGGCTTGCTTATGTTCTTCCTCTTCATAGGCGTCATCCTCTTCTCCAGTGCCATTTACTTTGCTGAGGTTGACGAACCTGATACTCAGTTCGTGAGCATCCCGGAAGGATTCTGGTGGGCTGTGGTCACAATGACGACGGTCGGCTATGGCGACATGTGCCCTATCACTTTGGGGGGAAAGATGGTTGGTATCCTCTGTGCCATCGCTGGCGTGCTGACCATTGCACTTCCCGTTCCGGTCATAGTCTCCAACTTCAACTACTTCTACCATCGTGAAACGGAGCAGGCAGAGAAACAAACGATTGACGCTGCTGCTGAGGCTGCTGCAAATCAGAAAACCAGTTCTGAAGAGAAATATGAAAGCAATTACTCACTGGACAAGAGCAATGGGAAAAATGGCATTCCATAAGGATTGGTATATTTCGCATGACTAGCAATAATAACTGTACAACAATGCACTTAGAAACTCTCAGTTTTATGGTTTGACAACTGCTTAATTAAGAGTTCTACATATGTACCTAATGCTATGCATATAACAACAGTACCTTTGCAGAACGTGTTGTTACAAACGGAGACCTCAAACAGGATGCTGTTTTAGCCAAAGGCTGCTAAAAAACACCTTTGATGAATGACTATAAAACCTCAGAAGTTCTATCTACTAAAAGGAAGCAAAAAATATTGTAAGGAACATCCCTTTAAGGCTTTACAGTAATACAAACTGAACCGAAAAAGGAATATGAAACTCAGAAGACAAAAAAGTATTCATGTCATCATTTGCGAGGCAAACGGCTGCGTTTGACTGAGGTCAAAACAAGCATTTAATTAATCGCAATTAAGTGCCTGTATTGCCGAGTCCCTCAAATGAATGCCGAGAAATCATGAATCTGCACTCTGAGCATCCACCCAGCACCACCTTTTGCTGATGTTGTCGTTCCTTTAGAGTTTTGCACTAACATCACCTTTTGTCCCTGCTGCTTGTGAGAGAAAAAGCTTATGCCAAACTGTTATCCATCTTTCAATGTCACTGAATGTCTCCTCTAACAGCCCTGGTAGTTGTCATACATAACCAGGCCTGTTTGGAATTTAAATACAGTATCCTACGCATGCAAGTATGTTATATTTGGATGACCCGCCGTGCTGTGGCAGGATCTGCTTGCTGCTTGTCCCACATTTTCTTCTGGTGTTTCTATTCTTGTCAACACACACACAGAATGAAACGCTAGAACTCTATCTTTAGGGTGAATTTTATTTTATTCGTCTGTCTATGCCGAATGAGTTCAAGTTTTGGTACACACTTTTGCTTTGCAATTTCATTCAATTGGTTTTACATCATATCTTGTCTCTTGTTTGACTGAATGTACATAAAAAGCTTTGACGATAGCTAGTAGGATACACAGTGACAGCACTTACTTCTTTACCTACAGGCTTCATTGGCCTACTTTGGCCTACTATCAGCCTTACTCGTTATGCACATGGATATGTATGGCTGGAAAATGCACAAGAATTTAAGCATGGATTTATACAAGTTAGCCACTTAAAACAATACTTGTCGGTCAAACGGAGCACGGTTTTAATTTGGGTTGGTTCTGTTGGTGGAGGGAATAAGTGTTATTTTTCCATGTATCACACTAACTTATGCTGACTTGACAAGCCAATGAAGGCAGAGAGCATGATCGTACAGTGCATGTGCTGTATAGTGAAACCAATTAATGATCGACCACTACAAAAGACGGAAAAGATTGCAGCAAATGTATCATCTAATCCAGCCTAACGACTTACTTGTAAATGTTTGCAACATCAGGATGTTTCTTGTGGATTTATCTTATAAACAGAACAGGAAGAATCATTATCTTACAAGCATATTAGTAACATTCATAAGGATATGAAAGGAATTACACAAAGTTTTTGTCATGCGGTAGTGCACAGATGTCTTTGCCCATGATTGTAATAGATGATATGTTTTGTCTCACTGATGAGATATTATTGTCTTTACGAGGAGTACAATTTCTCTCTTTGGAATAAGAGTAAGATGTGTTATGCTCGTCACATGACATATTTTTTTATTTTTCAGTGATTTCACTATGCACTATGCAGTAATCTGTTTCCATAACTTGAGGTTTCTTTGTTGCAGGAATTCCCTTTTATGAGAAAATATGTCATGCTTTATTTGCATTAAAAATATTGCACATTTGCATGTTTTTGTAAAAAGCAAAGTTGAGATAAATTTAGAGAACAAATGTTTCCAAAGCAATAATTTTGATTGTAGCATTTCAGCACTGACTAAGGCAAAGCAATACAGCACTTTTCAGGGAAGCTAAAATACGTTTTCCAATAAGCTTGAAAATGAACTTATGCCAGCAGATAACCTTGCATTTTTCAGACACTTAATGTATAACTGCAATACAGATCTTAAAATGCTTTTTATCATGCTGTTGTAAATTTTAAATGATGTAGGAAAACACTGAGATTAAAGAATTTGCTAAAATGACCATGCTTTGACTAGAGGTAGAAAAATAATATTTAAACCATCCCTCCATTGCGTCAATGGAAAAGTCTAAAGTATATTCCCTTGTGCATGCATTTTATGTCATAGTATGGTGTAATATCAATAGTAATATTGAAAGTCATTGTTCAAAATATCCTGAGAGTTCTATTCTCATGAATGTATGCTATGGCTGTACGATATATTTTGATTGTTTAAGCACTATATTTTATTCATGATATTCTGAGTGCCTTTTATTAAATATATATTACATTTATTGGCTCCGGCTTTGTGTGATTTGACAAGGACACATACATTGTCATTGTATGATTATGTGACTCAACACAAAATAAAATATGATTATTGTAACAAAAAAATGAAACAAAAATGTCCATAAAATAAAACAAAGACAGAACATTTGGTGTGCTGAAAACATTAGCCCGTTTTTAATTAATTGCACTTTTGCTATACATGCATATACACACACACACACACAATATATATATATACACACACATATATATTGAATGATGTAACTCATTAAGCCAATAAAACACCACCAAAAAAACTGCAGTCAGCACAAACTACATTTAACAAACATTCAATGTAGCTTGGGTTCATTTTTCTTTAAGATTTTTTCCTATAAAAAGACCAGCTGTCATTACAAGCTATTCTTCTCATATATGGTTTTGCAGTATTATTATTCATAAATCATGATATCAACTCTTAGTATTTGAGAAGGTGGTGGTGTGTGGTTCATTAGGTTTTAATACAGTATTAGAGAGGTTAAAAACTTTGTCTCGGGTCACTAAGACAGGTGAGAGAGCGACCATGATTTGTTGGCATGGCCTGTGGAGTTTTTCTGGGAAGGAGACTAAACAGTGCAAGTTCCACAATGAGAACATCTTTAATCTTTAAGGCCATTTTGTTTATGTATGTGTGCACACATTAATGTTTCAGAGCTCACCGTCTATGTGGACCAAGTTTTTATAATGTGTCTGTAAAGTATGCAGATGCAGCAGGCATTTTAAGTTGGTCATTCCTCAATAATGTCAATGTATTTCCTCACTTTCATCAACTGCTCTGAATTACCAGCTTAAAATCATATTTTTTGGCTTGAATATTTGGTTTGACCTTCACTAAGCCCATATCCAATACTTTTGCCCCAATACCAATTTTGCTTTCCATATTTATCTATTTGTTCAGCTGTGATATAAAACATACACTGAAAAAAATGGTGTAGAAACAATTCTCACTCTGAAAATGTGCTAGTAAAATTCACAAAGAAATAATTAGAAAGAAATTGCAAATTACACATTGAATTAAATGTCTTTTTTTAAATAGAAGGACTGTAAGAGTATTTACTTGTAAAACATACTCTAATAATACCTGTTCTGTTAAAAGGTTTAGTTCACCCAAAAATGAAATGTATCCCATGTTTTACCCACCCTCAAGGCATCCTAGGTGTATATGACTTTCTTCTTTCAGATTAATCCGAGTACAGTTTGTTTACAGGAGCAAAGGAAGAAAAGTGTCCTTACTTTAGCAAAGGAAACCCAGTCTCCTCTTGGCTTATATCGAAATCCTCGTCGTGTACTTCTAATTTGTGACCATCATTTTGTTTTGCTCTCTCTCCTCCGCGCTTTACCGACGCATCCACGACGCATACACCCTACGTCATCCCCCCCAGAACGGCTTCCGTGTATGACAGTTAGCGGAAGTGAGAGAAAGGTGTTTATAACGTTTTAAATATGGATATGTTTCTTACAAAAAAATTATCGGTTCGCTACAGGAGGCCTTTATTCACCCCCCGGAGCAGTGTGAGGCACATTTTATTATAGATGGACGTGCTTTATTTGAATTCTTTTGGACTGTTGAAAAAAACACCCGCCCACTGCCATTATAAAACGATTTTTTTCAATAATTCAGATTGGATTCTTCTGAAAGAAGAAAGTCATATACACCTAGGATGATTTGAGGGATGCATAAGTAAAACAGGAGCTAATTTTCATTTTTGGGTGAGCTAACCCTTTAAAGCTTCAAAAAAATCAAATTTTACACTACATCAAAATATTTACACATCTTAATTTTTTTTTAAAGAGAACCCGAATTTGGAATGAGTTACTATTTTATTTTTTTTTTTTTACGGTTATTTCAAGACATCTTCTTGCCTTTATTTAACCAGGAGAGAACCTCACTGATATTAAAAATCTCTTTTCCAGGAGTGTCCTGGCCAAGATAGGCGGCCAGTTATTAAATACACGTACAACAAAAAACAGTACATCACAACAATAAAATATAGCATTAGAAGCATTTTCAAATCATTAAATCATTTTCTATTGCACGCAAAAGTGTTTTAATTGGGAATGATTGATTTCAGTCATTTGACAGGCAGTCATAAGAAGCACTCTTGTCTCGAGGTGATAGTCCAGTTGAGACATTAAATATTGAGCAGTGAGACAGCAACGTAACCAAATACTGAACTTTGTATATAGTATGTAAGAGAATGCTGTTAGTGTTTTGTGTGCTAATGTAAGAGGAATGCTAGGTATTAAATGACTGTCATTTGAGTGGTGTGATTTCTGAAGTATGATATCGCAATATTTTTTTGTCATAATAAAAATATAGTTTTGTGTATTTTTTAGGTACATGAACACACGGTTTCCAAATAAAGCAATCAAATAGTTTGATAATATATTTTTATATGTGTTAATTTAAGCAAATAGTTTATGTGAATGATCAAACAAGAAAACGAAATTGTGAAACTTTGCATTTTACATAATTTAATAATATATTTTAAATAAAGAAAAACAATTAAACATACTTCAAATAAATATAAAAAACTCCTCAGCAGTTACACTAGTCACACCGCAGTCCGGACTAGGTGCCTAATGATGCGTCTTAATTTTATCTGCTTTTATCTCTAGAACCCGACACCTCACTGATAACCCCTGATAGGACCAATTAGGAGATTGGGGAAAGAAAAATCGCACAAAGCCGGCAATCGCTTAATACCCTGGAGATACCCTCGGTCTCATATATACTTAACTGGGCAGGTGTATGGTAAGGTCAAACAGAAGAGAGACGTGGTTATAAACAATTAATGACCAGCCATTTTTTTCTAGTCTTGCACTGTTTAGACCGTTCAGGTCTCTCTAGCTCTGCGGCTGGAAAACTTTACTAGCAAGTTAAAGCTGGGTAAGACTGATTACATCTACAACAGGCAGAAAGTGAAAGAAACTGACTCCTATAACCCGAGCATGGCTCGATTTGTTCTTTCACGCAATCCTGATTACTGCGGTAACTTTAGTATGCAGACCAGACGATATTTGAGGTGATTGCAGGTTTAATCAAGAAAGGTGACACTTACTAATTTGGGGATTGTGGTTACTTAGGACTCTCCAGCATTTTCACTGGAAATTTGAATTAATTTGACGCAACTTAGAACTATCAGCCTCACATTTTCTGTAACTTTTTTTTATTTATTATTTGGTTTGTGGTTGGTCATTGGTTCCACACTCTCAGAAAAAAAAGCATACAGAACTGTTGCTGGGGCAGTACCCTTTCAAAAAGTACTAATATGTACACTTTTAGGTACTAATATGCACCATTTAGGGTAGCACCATCCCAATAACAGCTTTGTACCTTTTTTCTGAGAGTATGTATACTGTATATTTTCAATGCACTATATAAAACTGCATTGCAATACTTTTTCTTAGACATTCGTAGCCGAGGCGAGCTGACTGATGTTATAAGTACGCTGCTGTTTGCAGGATTACTGGACTTGCGTCGTTCCGTCCGCGGGAGCTCACACTCCCGAGTCTAACTTGTGAAGTCCGAACTACCGAGGATGCAAGGCCGAAATTTGCGTACTTGGTATTGAGAAACGCGCGCAGACCTAATGTTAAGTCACCAGATTATTTGCTTAATCTTCTCTGCACTTAAGACCGCGATGGAAAAACAGACAGCAACAGGTCTGGCGAAAAAAAGTTCCTGGGACATATTGTTCCAGGTAACTTCGGTGGAAAAGCGGCTTATGTTTCACAGAACTAATCGTTGCCTGGGTTGCGTAGGCTATATATATATGTGGGGCGGATCTATCAAAATAGGGGCAAGACCCTTTTGGGGTAGGGTTTGTTTTGGTGATTTCAAATATCAACATTGGCTTCCAGAAATTGCTTACCCTGCCTTTAAATATTTGAATCATATCGAATTATTCTCTGAATTAATTCACTGAATCATTCAGAGTGGTTACTGAATCACCACTTGATTCACTTTCTTAACTGCAATTAGATGTCCAAGGTTTAAGCGTTGTACAAATATTTTTAAGATACCAATAACGTACACATTTCAGTAATAAATTACATTTTACAGTTTGATGACATTTTGCAATTTGCATCTGTAATTATCAACAACTGTCTTTGCATGTAGGCTATAACATATACATTAAAGAAACTTAAACTGACTAAAGGGTTTTGTTTGGTTCTTTAATAATACATAATTTCGCTGCTAGCGTCACCTGCACTTCAGTCACAAACTCAAGTTTAGATTAATGTGGCGTCCAGGAGAGTATAAAGTGTCTCAAGAGTCATGAGTCACGACACCCCACAATTGAGTCGGTATTAGCACGAATTCTGCTTTAACGCATACGCTGCCTCAGGCAAAACTCAGTCATTCTGACATACAAACTGACCAACCTCCACGCGTATACATATCATGTGCACTGCGCATGCGCAATGCGTTTGCCTCTGTGGGAACGTCTTTAGCGCTAAGTCAATACAGCCAGAACCATTCTACAAAAAAAATAAATTCCTTTAAAAAGACCCATTCTATTCCAATTAGCCTACAAAATGCAGACTTTTTATACACTTATGTTGTTTATTTTCTTTTCAAATATGAGATATGCTAAACTATGTCTACCTATGTCGTAATATTAGGCATATAGGTTTATCCTATCTTGAGAAAGAAATTTCCTCAGGCGATTTTGGCACATAAATAGGCCTACAGGTAGATCGCCCAGTTACGATATAGATTATTGTAATTATGTAACATGACTATGGGAATATCCTCTGCCTGTGTTCACGTGCTGAATGTGCTTGTTCTCCCTTCCTCTTACCTCAATTAAGCTGTAAAACAGCTAATGAATGTTACTCATCCCATGAGGGATTTCCCCT
Organism: Ptychobarbus kaznakovi; assembly: GCA_027422405.1. NCBI lineage: Eukaryota > Metazoa > Chordata > Actinopteri > Cypriniformes > Cyprinidae > Ptychobarbus > Ptychobarbus kaznakovi. Next base: position 3,890,014 of record CM049800.1, on the reverse strand, counting down.
GTTGCTTCATGTATGTTCCTTCTACTCTCTATTACCCAGCTTTGTTACACCCTCTTCATTCATTATTTACAAGAAGTTTTGGTCTCACTCAATAATTCAAAATAGTCACATGATGGTCTAATAACTGGAGTAAAGTTCAGAATAAAATAATTATTATATTACTATGATGACACTCTCGTGGTTGACTTGGCACCAGTTGGCAGAGACCCGAAGAAAGACTTAATATGTGGAAATAAATAAAAAATAAGAAATGGGTGAATAAAATGGTCAGCTACCAACATACCCAATCACCACTTTCAAAGATATTGAACACTTTTCAGTGGTTTTTAATGTTTGCATCATTAAGTTGTATCAAAGAAACAGATTCAGTTCATAAAGTAGCATGTTTAGCTATAAAACCTACTTCATTACAGAGGAGTTTAAAGAAAAACATTAGTAAGCATGTGTATTTTTAGAAGCAATATGCAGCAAACATTAATCATCTGTCTGAGAACATATGTGTGTTTGGAAGGTGAGCTCCCTTCCAGCTGTGCATTGTTAACCAAGGAGATACTTTATCTTCTTTATGTCCTTGCCTGGACACTGAAACCTTCAAATCACAAATGCACTGTGTGTAGAATAATGAGAATAGATGTGCTTTTCTATCTGCACTCACACTCCATACAGTTTGAGGACACCATTCCTCACTTGAAAGCACAACTGACAAAAGTTTTCATGTTCTGCCTTCAAATAGATTATCATATTTATATATTTTAAAAAAGCTTATTTTATATCATATCTAGCTGACACCAGAATTTGCATTAGATCAGCCGTACCTCTTTCTCAATAGCTCAACAGGGGACATTTCAAAGGAAATAAAGTTCTAAACATTATATGGTCAAGGTTTCATCAAGAGATTAAAGCACAGCACAGTAATTAGTCATGAATCAAAATCACATCTTCCCAAATAATATGGAAAGAGGAACTTCCTTATACAATGTTGTTTGATATGCATGGTGCATTTCCCATAAACCACAACACTGTGTGTGATGTAAGTCATATTTCCGAAACTGAAAGGCGTCAAAGGTGCGTGCAGTAATGCAGACATCATTCAGGGAAAACAAAGTGAAAAGTCAATCATCATCCTTCCAGGAAACTGTCTACATAATTTCAGTAAAGCAGCCTATGTCTGCCCTCACACATCCTTCAGATGACCTCTAGTGGTCATATTATCGAACTGTTTAGTGTGAATGGACCACATAGAGAAAATACACCAGAGATGCATTACTTAATACATCTTATATATGAAAATAGATGGATATGATATGCAGAAAAATAAATCAAGACAGAGTGGCACTGTATCTTTACAGGATATGTCATATGCAAGCTATACAAGAAGTATATGATATGCTATGAAAAAGTGTATCTGTCATCATTTACTGGATGCTACTGTAATGTACACCTACACTGTCTGTATTGGTACTGTATACAAAATAAAAGGAATCACCTTGGTACTCTTGTAATCATCAATATAGACCAATGCACTCCCATAGCATGTTTATTTTTTTTTCTTTTTTATTGGAAGTAAGAAAGGGTCTGTTTTAGGACGTCAATTTAACATGCACGTGGTTGTTATTGCCATTATCTAACTATTTGTGCATTTATGTATTCAATAATTCAGTCAGCTATCAATACAATAAATATGAATCGTTAATAACTGACTGTACAAATATCTCTTTATTTCAGTCTATAATTATGAAAGGATGAATAGTGAAAGTAAAAAGAGCCAATGTCCTTTTTTGGTGACAAGCAGCCTGTAAACAAGGGGATAACAGCTGACAAACTGGTTTGACTTTAAATGGATTTTCCCTTTGTCTCATTTTTATGCAAAAACATGTGACATAATGTTTTGGAGCAAGTCAAATTTACGATCAATGTATGACGTTTTTGCATTTGTGTGCATTCTTTGATATGAATTAGGCTTATCACAAAATCAGAAATGACATTCCCATAAATTTTCTTTATATCGCAATACCAGAATTTTTGCATACCTACTTGCATACCATCTTTTCTTGATTTCATTTTCATTATGCACCAGATATTCCATGTCTTATCTTAGACTTCACAAAATGGAGGGTTCAGGGATTTCTTGCTCTCATAAACAGTTTAGTGTATGTAATCTAACAGAACACACAGTAGATGGCTTACTGACTGCAGAATGATGCAATCTCTTCTTTCTGTCACATAAATGCATAACTCTTGACCTGGAAAAAAACTATTGAATAATTCTTATTGCACAACTCCGTTGAAACTACTTCTATTCAAGCCCACTTGGAAATATAGGTTAAGTTCCATTTTTTATTATTGTGTGATGCCATTTCCTTATTCACATTAACATGAAGAGAAAACATGCGTCGAAACCGTAAACATCACCTGACAAACCTTTACCTGCATGACGTCAATCCCTGCTCGTCTGCTGATAGGCGCTTCCAAAATGGGCGTCTTTAACGTCGCTTACACGTCCAAGGTTCCTCCACACAAACAAACAGTCTGTCACCGCTGGAGATTGAACCAACATCGTAGAGTGCCAGAAATAGTAAGACAAAGTTAATGGTTTATTTCAAATCTTCAATACATTCAAGTAACGCTCGTCTTGTAATATCGTTTTGGGTTTGTGTTTTCACTGTTCGCTGATTGTACACGTGCCGTTACCATGGTATTCAAATTTATGATTTGATAAGATTGACGATTCTTAAAGGTATAATTTCCGTAAAAACAAAAAATGTCGTCTCCTTTATGTTATGTGGAGAAAATCATGTAAATCGACATTATTAAAATGTTTCCGATCAACACAAAAGGGGATTTGATACAATGAAAATGAATGGTGATGTTCTGCCTACAGTAATATGTAACGTTAGCGATTAATCGGACAACATTTTGGCCGATTGTTAGCATTGGACGATTAGCTTGTCTGCAGTGAATTTACCTTTTTTTCCGTTTTATGTTTTTCATTTGTTAATTTTGATACAAATGTTTTGAAAAATAAGTGTTGATGTTTTGTTTTCTCTCTCTTTCTCTATATATTAGGCTATATTAGCCATCAGCCTCCCTGCTCACTAGCATTTGAAATAAAACAAAAACATTAGTCAATCACTAATACAAATGTTGATGCATTTTTTTGCAGTATGACAGTATGGCCTCCATTTCGACTGACCAGAATACACAGCCCACCCCTCAGCTGCTTTCAGTGGGAGAAAAGGATAGAAAAAGGCTGTTGGAGGTGTATGTAAAGCGAAGTCTCAGCCTTAACGATGGATCACAATATCCTCTGAGACCGGAGCAAAGATCAAGCAAATGGGTTGCCATCACAGAGCGCAAGACAAGAGATCGCAAACATTCCAGCGATACATCTCTGAACTTGACTTCACAAGCCTCCATCTCAGCTCAGGACATTAGATATGAGCCCGTCGCTGAACCACCAATAGATAAAAGGGAGACGTTGTCTGAGAAGAAATCCAAAAAGTGGAGAATTAAAGGGAGTCTGCGCCGCGGCGATGGCTCTAATGCATCGCAAAAGTCCAATAGCAAACCCAAGAAGAAGTTTCTACTTTTGGGAAAGGAGAAAGGTGGGCAAAGCACTGATGCTTTATCCCCTCAAACAAGTACGGTTACTGCTGGAAATATGCATTCAAATGTGCAAGAAAATCTGGAGACTTCTACAATGCAAAGGAAGGAAAAAGAAGGCAAGAAGACTAAGAAACCCACTGTATGGAAGAGTTTCTTGAGCTGGTTTTCCAAAGGAAACAGTGAAAATGAGAAAGATCATCAGAGAACCGAAGAACAGCTCCCTATTTCCCATCCATCAACACCCCAAATCTCTTGTTTGCCTTTAGCTGACGCCCTATCAAAAAGCGATATCAACCTGCGCCGTTCAAAATCGACGAAAAAGAAATCGTTGCACAGGAGATCATTAAAATGGAGGCGAAGTGGAGATATGTCCACTGAAAAATGTATGTATCTCAGATTTTCTACTTGTATGTGCAACTATATTATGCTAGTTTCCATATATTGGGGGAAGAAAGTTCTAATAAAGTTTGATTTTTAACAGCTGTTGAGATAGTGGAACCCACTAACTCATACTATGAGAAAATGTCAGAGGAACTGGAGAAAATTGTGCATGAAGTGAAAGACAGTCCAGCCGATGACAATGCCACTCAAATAACAGACCAGAATGGTGTAAATGGTGAGTGTTATTATAATAAACTATTTGAATGATGCAAAAGAGGTGGGTTAAATATTACACACAGAGCAACACAAACCAGTATAGTGTTCAGCTGGTTGCGTGTCCATGTCTGAATTACAACAGAATAGGGGTGAGATTAAAGCCATAGTTCACACCAAAAATGAAAATGCTGTTATCATTTACTTACTGTCATGTCGTTCCAAAATCTTTCTTTCTGTGGTGAAACATAAAATATTTTTTTTTGGGGGGGAAAAGTATCCTTTCCAATATTGTTTGATTACAGACATTCTTCAAAATATCTTATTTTGTGTTCCACCAAAGAAAGTTATACAGGTTTGGAACGACTGAATTTGGCAGAATTTGTATTTGTTTAATAAACTGCATTTACTTAAGCATTTAAGCTTATAATTAAAAGCACTTTAGTAATAAGGTAAATAAGTTCTATAATCATTTGCTCATACTATGTTGTTCCAAAACCGTATACTGTTATTTTTTTGTGGAACTCCATAGTGATCATGCAAGACAAAAATTCCATGAAGTGCCATATAAAGAGTCCATTATTTTTTAAGTAATACTAATTATCACTTAGTTATTAACTTCCCCTCTGCTTCCTAAAATATAATTTTCCATTCTGCAAATGGACTCACACAAAGTCTTCAGAAGTCTTTGAATACAGCACACACATTATATGAACTACTTTTATGGTGTTTTTTTGTCATTTAGAGTTTGGTAGACATCATCAGCATAATAAAAGCTGGGTGAAAATGATTCCAAAATGTATCTTTGGTGTTCTGCAAAAATAAACCCAGTATCGGTTTTGAATGATCAGTAAATAGACTAATCTATTTTTAGACTGATCACAGTAAATTGTGATTTTCTTGTTGCTCAAAGCAAAAATTATGTATTTTATAATATTTGCTCATTTTTCTATCATATTTCCCAAACTAGACTCACAAGAAGAAGTTATAAGGAAAATCATAGAAATTATAAAACAGCAAGGAGACTTAATAAATATCAAGGTAAGTGTATCTCATTCGTTCTGAAATCACTAAATATTACTGAGATATTTTATAAGCATTGCAGATGTTTGGCTCAGTTTTAAACAGGAATGAAATGTTAAAACCACCCAAGTATTGCCATTATTTTGCAATGTGTTATTTAAAGGAGATCCACCTATTTTATTTAGATCACTAATGTTTTCTGATCCCCCCCCCCCCCAGCTGAAAGACAACAGCACCACGGCCGCTTTTCTGAATGGAATCACCTACAGATCCTTCCAGCAGATGGCTGATCAATACGTGCAGTCAGAAGTTCCCAATAACAAAGCCCAGCCACCAGTCGTGGCACCAGAGCTGGTGAAGTTCGCCTTCACTCTGGATTTCACAGCCAGAGTGGCTAATCTACACCGCCAAGCCACGGGCCAAGTCATGGGCTTCGGGAACCAGTATCTCCAAGATCGCTTCACTCACATGAGCGAGGGCCATCCGCATCTCTTGGACATGAAAACACAGAACTCTGATCAAGAATTCATAAGCTTGTAGAAGCATGAGCTTCTAGTTGGCAGTTTTATTGCTTGATTTATCTTTGAAATGCAGAAACACAAAACAAGCCATAGAAGGATTTTAAAATAGGACTTGTTTAATTTTGCACAATAACACACACCATAAAGAACTGGGTTGGTAATATTATAAAACATTAATGTGAAATGTTATGTAGTTTTACACCATAAAAACCCTGAAAGAAGATAAATCTAAAATGTGATTTTATTGTTGACAAATTATGATGTATTTGCACAACTTCAATCATTGTTTTATTTATATAATTATTTTTTATCAATATATTATAACTCAAATGTATAAGCTTAACTCATTAAGCATATATATTTATATTAGATATGTTGTAACTGTATATGCAGGCATATGCAGAATGTTTATTAATAAATATGAATAAACACGTTTTGTCAAGTGTTGCTGATTTCATTTATTTCCTTCTAAAACTATGGAAAATAGTAATTAAAAATATGTATTGTTACATTCAAATATTTATGTATTTTTTTCATATACCAAATAGTTTAAATCGAGATTTAAAAAAGCTAATTTAGTTATGAAAAATGACATATTATTACTGCCAACTATTGTCTGATATAGTTTAATGCTAATTTGTGCAATGTTATTTTCATTGCTCTATTTGATCCATCCTTAATTTAATTATTTTTCTTTTTAATAAACAATATGCACAGTGAAATAAATCTGTCCAAATCCAACCTCATAATGCATTTATTAGATTACAGTCTTGCATTCATAAAACAAAATATCACTGTGGCATGTTTATTATATTTTTACATTTCGTAATATTATCATTATGTGATTTTGTCATTTTTATTAGATTTTTTTTAATATATATTTCCATATAGCCTTTGTTTTAATAATTTAAGTACTTTAACTTGTATTCAATTTCATTTCCAAAGCAGCGTTTCTCATTTTTATTATTTTTAAGTTTATCTAAAATGTATTTTATTTCAGTTTCAATTAATTATAATAACACTGATATATGCAGAGTATTAACCTTATATTCTACTATTCTGCGGTAGAGACTTTAGTTTGCAATATAACACAGTCATTCAGTCTTCCTCTTGTAAATCCATGTCAGAAATAAAAGGAGAAGAGAGATTCTCTACTTCTGTGTTTAGTAATAAACTTCCCTCACAATCTAGCCGGTCCTTCTGAAGCTGTAGTTCAGGATGGCTGTCCGTTTCTAACTCGAAGTTGAGCTGCAGGAGGAAGGCTGAAGATACTGGCTCTGCGTCTGTAAGGATGTCATCTGTCTTTCTGCAGAAACCGCCAGATCCGGTGAGCTGGAAGCAGAGGAGAGATCGTCGTCTAGACCAGAGAGGCTGAGTCTGGCTCCTGCGCTCCGGCTGGTTCTTTGAGGTTGAAGAGGAGAGACACCGTGGCACAAAACGCAAAGCAAGAGAAAGTAAAGGAAAAGAGGACCAAGGAAGGAAAGTAAAGGGAAGAGATGGGAAACAGGACCAGGGTGCGAGAAACAGAGCAGAGCAAGGGTGCAAAGTTGGAATTTGCAAAAGCAGGAATCTGGAAAAAATTCAGAAACATCTAATAATGGTAATAAGTTCAAGATCTACGATGCATTCACATTGTAATGTCACATAATGGAAGTTGAATGGGTTGATAATGTAATTTCATGCTGAATGGAAAGCTCAATCGTGGATGCAAAACTTTGCTCTACTTGTTTTACCTGTTCGGCAAAAGTCCTCTCAAGTGTGCAAAGCCTAACCGCGGATGTGTGATCACTTCCTGTTTGAATTCCCTGCCCGCATTCAGAACCTGGTGGGGCATTTCCTTCACCCAGCACAAAAATCTGTTTGGTGTCCAAACACACATAAAACATGAATGACAGGTGCTTACGTAGTCTTCTTCATATCCCATGCACTGATAAGATACACGACAAACACAAGCAACATATTTAGACTAAAGATCTGACCTATAGATGAATGCGATGACAGCTGAAGCAGGCAGGGTGTATGGCAGTAGGGTGTAGGACAGGAGACGACACGGCAGGGTGTTGTTGTGGAAGGTCCAGATGCCGAACCGCTCAGCTAAGTTACAAAGCAAAGCTAGAGAGAGAGATTTTGATTTAGCATGTGCATTTTTACATACAGTCCAAACATGAAAGCAATGTATCAAAGAATAATTCTGTTAATTATTATATTATTGTTTAATCATTGTGCATTATACAGCTGCCTCAAAGTGTTAAATAATATTTCATTAAATAATATCAAATCAAGTGTAATCTGCAAACAAATGCAGCTATCTGAGCCATCTTTGCAATGGCTTTTCAATGAAAGGCTGCCTTATTTTGATCAAAAATACAATAAAAACAATAATATTGTGAAATATTGTTACAATTTAAAATAACCGTTTTCTGTTTTAAAATGAAATTTATTCTTGTGATGCAAAGCTGAAGTTTCAGTATCATTACTCCAGTCTTAAGCGTCACATGATCCTTCAGAAATAATTGTAATATTGATGTTCTGGTCAGAAAACATTTCTTATGTCATACAGTTTGCTGCTTAATATTTGTGTAGGGACATTTTTTTTTTACTTTTATGAAAATATAGTTCAAAAGAACAGCCTTTACTGTTGGCTTTTGATCAACTTAATACATCCTTGATGAATAAAAGTATATATTTCCTAAAAAAACATTATTTTATATTTTTAACATACTGCAATGACATTGCATTTTGAACATGTCTTCACTGTTTAAATACTTTCCAGGTCTGTATATCACTAGTTACTGTTTGTCATATTTATTTCAGTCATGAACAACTTGTACTGTAAAAACATTTGCCTGACATGATCCTTCAGAGCAGGTGATATAAGGGGCGTAATGAGGGTAAGAGTGATGGAGGGCTGCCCGCTGGCCCTCATAAAGCTCTGATGCAAGCTTTCCCCAAAATATCCAGTGAAAGCTGAGTGTCGTTAACTAAAGCTGGAAGTGCATTGAGTCTTCTGGATTGATCATGTATGTTATCGGGCTACTCACCTCTTTGTATCCACGCTGGCAGGCTGATATACAGTAACTGCTCCAGTGAGTCCAGATTCCAGGGTAACTCTTCAAGCCCATGATAGTTCTGCTCCGGTAACTCGGTATCTGCTTTGTCCCACCTTTTCTCTTCTTCTTCATTTATCTTATTTTCTCTGACTTCTTGTGTTCTCTTCATCTTCGCGTCCTCAAGTAGGATTGTGTTAAATCACACCTCCACACCAGAATGATCAGATCCAGCCCCGGATGCCAGATCCTGTCAGCAAATATCCGTTTAGTCTGGTAACAGAACAACTAGTCAGCAAGGTTGTCTAATACCCAAAACCTGCTAACATCAAGTCTTATCTGGTACCCAAAACTGTAGTCTTTCATCAGCCAAGAAGTTGACCTAGTAAAGCCAGTGAAGAGCAGAAGCAGGAGATGAAGTGATGATAAAATATGAGCAGGGTTTATTGAATAGTCTTAGTTGTGTGTGTTTCAATGTTCTTAGACTGACCAGCACAAATGTAACAAGTGTTATTATTCCACAAGCAATAGCAATGGAAAATTACTGCTTCACAACAATGTTAAAAACCTTGGAATGGCTGGTGGATTATATCATTGTAGCAAGTGGACTGCAAGCTTGTTGTCTTTTATAAAGACCAATTGCAATGATTTACTCACCATGAAGTTTTTCTGATGAGTTTCATTCTTTTGAACACAAAATACATTTTGAAGAATGTAGGTAACCCAACAGTTGCTGATAACAATGACTTCAAAATATATTTTTGTGTGTTCAACAGGAGAAAGAAATTCTTATTAGGGTCTGTAAATTGCCTGTAAACCCTGATTATTTCATACATTATTAGGTTTTATAGAACTATAAATGTTTATTTTAAATGTAACCGATTACAATTGTAGACAATAGTGTCCTCCAAAATATATACTCTATATATTTCAGATATAAACCACCAGTTAATCTCATTTAACCTCAAAAAAGTTGAGAATGAACCAACATGTTTAAAATGTACTTACGCAACAGTTCATAACATCTTTCACGTCCAGGGAGAGAGAGAGCAGCAGAAGCTCTACTGAAAGCCTGATTTTCCGAGCAGTGAATTAAGCTCAAGCTTACTTTAGAGAGAGTGACAGTGGGCAGTCAGCAAGACAAGGCATTGCCAGTTTATGCTATTTTGCCACCTGGACCTATTTTTATACACCAGACTAGTGATTGATGGCTGCAATAATGCACTTGACTTCTGCCCAACACATGCTCAGAGGCTTCTGCTGCAGGCACTCATTGTTTTTTCTCTAAGCAACATGTCTTATTTTAGAAAAGTCACCGTGACCTTCCTCCAAAGGCTTATTTAATATATTTCCTCTTATCTCAGTTTAATCATCACGGTCTTCTTGATTGTTCCGACATTACGATTAGCTCAACCAATGCTATGAGTTTGGATCAAACAAGTCGAGTTAAATAAATAAAAAATTATTACATTATTGAAGACCAGTTCCATTTAGTAAAACAATTCAAAGTAATTCCGACCATGACTTTCAACTTACGATTTTTCTTAATTGTGAACTCTTATCTTGCAGCATGCCTTCATAATTTATTAACTGTGGATTTACAATTGTTTACAGTGTGACTTTATTTTTCTTATTTTAAACATTGCCAGTTTTCCCATATCATTTTTCAACTTTAAGAGATTACAAAATAATACCATATTTTTGTTTGTTTGATGAGATCTATTCAACTTACAGATCTAAGATTTTTTTATAATAATAATAAAAATAATGTACCATTTTGCAGACAAATGATCATAAGGCAGCTTTAAACACAAATGTTCTTTTTTATTGTATTTTTACAGGTTCAAAAGAAATATTAATCAAAGAGGCCAAAGCCCATGTCTTCATCTGACTCCTCAGATTCTTCTTTCTTCTCTTCCTTTTTCTCTTCCGCTGAAAAGTAAATATGCAAATGTGAAATTACACATCCAGAGCTTCCTGGTTATTTCTGACTTCAACCAGAAAGTACATCATCAGTGGACCAGATCAGCCTGTCCGAAAGTAACGTCTGGACTGCTGCAATTTAGCATGAGGGAAGAAGGCAGGAATGCTACTATATCTGATCAGATCCATTACAGACCAATTATTGTGTAATGGGTGACGCTTAACTACTAATGAAAAAAAGATCACTGGCACCAGGAAACGGATCTGAAACCGTGCAAGGCGACATTTCGCTAACATATAACGTAATGCATCTGGAAAACTAAATAATGACATTTTTCAGTAGAACCTATATTATCAAATTAGAATGAAATAATTCTTACTACATGAACAAACTGGTGTCAGTATCATACTATCAGTTTTATTTTTATAATTTGTTTTTATTTTAGTTCAATGTATAATTTTTTTAAACATAATTTCCCTTAATGTCTACACAATTTTGATTAATTTGTATTTCGGTTTTAGCTTTAGCTAAATGAAAAAGATAAATATTTATACTTTTTTTGGTTTTAACAAATGCGTTTTGGTTTAATGGTTTCAGTTTTAGGCTAATTGAAGTACCCACCTGCAGGTGCTTCCCCAGCAGGAGCGGCACCACCGCCACCAGCGACAGCAGCAGAAACCGCCACTGCACCACCCGCTGGAACGGAGGCTAACTTAGAGAGGCCTGTGGCAAAATAAAAGTGAAACAACAAAGTGAGACTTATGAAGAACTCCTGCTCGCGAGAGTTTTATATTATATAGGTCAAACAGTAAATTACCGGCATTCATGACTTCGTTGATGTCTTTGCCATTCAGTTCACTGATGACCTGTTGAGTAACACCAGAGATTGAATCATTTGGGGAATTTGCTGCATTATGTGAGCATCCTTCTTACTGATTAAGAACAAGGAAGCAATGGCAACAGAGTTGCATGTGCAAAACCACCAGAACGGTGTTGAATTCCTTATAATAGCTAATCATTTCAATAGAATATACCTAAGAGATTTATTTAATAGACCTTTTTCACATTTCCGGGTTTCTCAGCAGCGGTCATCATAGCTGGGTTAACTTGAAGAGCAGTGAATGGAAGAGTACCACAAATATATTTTGTGCATTCTCATTTGCTCAAACGACTTTGTTTTCACGACTTTCAAAAAAAAAGGAAGAAAAATTGAGAAAAGCTGATAACGGCAGTCAGAAGAGAGAACAATGTCAAATTTACCGTCCCTTCCGTAGACGCAGCTTTAGAAACACCCTGCATTACATTAGCGTTAACTAGTTTTGTTGTAATTTGATGCAAAGATGATTTAATACAAAGTATAGTGTTATAAATATTCATACATTTAAAAAAAAAGGGTGAAAAGGGTCCAGATGGTAAATGTTGTAGGGCAGTGTAAAGAACAACAGTGTTAAGAAGTTGAATTATAAAAAGATCTGTTATATTGAGATGAAGATCCACCTTGTTAAGACGCACATCATCGGCCTCGATTCCAACACTCCCCAGGATGTTCTTGATGTCTTTGGCGGATGGGTTGTTGTTGCCACCCAGAACAGCCAACAGGTAAGCGGCCACGTAACGCATTCTAGAGAAACAAGTTACAAATATTACAACAGATTAATGGGTTTGTCTGTAGTTATCTTTTATTCATATGATCTAAAGAAGAATTTTGACCATATATATATATATTATTATTGTATATATTTAATATTTGAATACTGACTTATATTTTAATATACTAATATTTAATATATATCAAATGCAGTTCCAATAGATTTTTTTTTTTTTTAAGTCTTGTGATTGAAATCTTTGGTCCCACAAGGGGTGCTATAATTTAGAAAATATGGCATTATTAAATTACAAATAAAACATTTCTGATATATCGTAACCTAATATATAAATGTAACTGCTAAAATATGATAATTAACTGCCATACTGTCCCAGAGGTCGAAAGAAAGCCTCCAAGTCGGATGTTTACTGGGACTGAACTGTCAAGCAGCTGACTTGGCTTATCAAGCGTGTCAGTCACACGTTTAACGTTACAAAGCATTTACATTTTAAAACCGAATTCAAATAAACGAAACATTGTTCAACCCTTTACGACTTATTGTGTTGATAATTGTAATTACATTCAGCCATGTTTCTATTCTGGAGCGCAAGGAAACAAAATGGAGTATGGCTAACGTATATCACTTGATAAGCATGTGCTTACAGAATCACATTTAATCACAAATACTACCTAAACATACTTTAACACTTTCAACAGATAAACGAGAAGTCAACGCAAGATTTAGTGTTAAACTGTCAATAAAAACATACTTTAAGTCTGCGAAAGACACGAAACGTCGGTCACGCTGCAATTTCCGGAAAAGAGAGGACGAGAGGGAAAAAGCTGAAGAATGCAGCAGTATGCGATGATCTGATTGGCTGCGTGCTACGCCCTGTCTAAATGGCAAACGCTGATTGGCCACTATTAGTTCCTCGTTTATGGCGTACTGTCAATGCTGCTGTGAGTGAGTGCGACAGCCGTGGTAGTGTGAATCAGTATACAGGGCGAGATTTGCTGATTTTAGGCATTTGTACCTCTATGAAGGCGTTTTCCCTTTATAATATATATATATATATACATTTATGTTAAACTTGATTGTTTAATAAATACAAATAAATATAAATTTTCTTAACTATTTAAGAAAATGTATAACAAACTTGATTTGTAACCATCTCTCTTTTTTAAATGTAAATGTTTTAATCCCCTCCAATTTAGCTAACAGCTACACATTAAACATCACCTCATATAACCTAATGAATAAAGAGATGAACAGCTAAATCTTCTAAATCTAAAATATGCCAATATGATATAAAAGTTTAATTTCTATGATTTGGTCTTTTGTCACTTATGGCCATAACCCCCATTAAGTTCTGACTTTGATACACAACCACTTTTCGTTGTATTAATTGCATCACTTATTTTATTTCTCTTTTTTTTAGTAGAGGCAAAATGAAAAGGAATGAGGCATGAAATATCTCCATATGCTGGTGTAAAGAACCTTTCTTTGTGTACACTTCAAAGATAATTCTTGACATTACATCATAGCCATATATTAGAATAGCACCTATTTAGTAAGTAAAACAAACAGCACCTGACATGACCACATTAAAAGCATACAAAATGAATAGACATAAGCTTTTTATTTACAGTAACAAAAGCTCACAATGGCAAACACAGCAATCACAAACACTGAGTCAGAATATTAAACATATTTCACAACTGTACAGGTGATTAACACAATCTTTTATATTTTACTGAGAGGGTCCCAGAATTAGATTCAGTTTCAGTTGCATCTTGATGTAGAAAGCAAACAGATGTGAATTTCAGACACGTCTACAGTTCCATTAGCTCTTCATCCTTCTCTTGTGTAAAGAGGTAAGACACAATTTCCAGAATAAACTCCAGGGGTTTCCTCCAGCTGGTCACATACCAGATCTTATACACCAATTCTCCAAAGAACACCAGCAAAAAGAGTACCAATAGACTCAGGAAGATCCGATCGACGTGGTGGAGCAGCTTCTCTTTGAATGTGCGTTGCTCCCAGGGCACTGCGGCCCGGGCCTCGCTGTATTTGCTGAAATGGAGGAGTGCTTCCTCATCACTGTTTATCTCCTGTGTCTCCATCTCCCGCTGCTCCACAGCTCCGTCACCTTCTGCCATCCTGCTTAACGCTCTCCAAACGTCAGGCCTTTGGAAATTGCTTTTGTAATGAAATGTCAAACTTGAGGAGACAGGCCTGTTCTCGACACGTCCTCTTTTGTTGGTCTTCCCTGGACACAGCTGAAGAATAAAGCCTGAAGTAATTGAATTGGCAGCAGCTTAATTCGTTTTCAGTCTTTTTTAATACCTGAAGTTTGAGAACATACAAAAGATGCTTATTTAAATGAAACTAATGAATTAACTTTAGCCATTTTAATTGAGTTGGTTCATTTGCATTGTCCCCATCAAGGCTGCTGTGCGTGTCTGAATACGGCAGGCTGATTATGAACTCACACCTCACTAAGGAGATCACAAGGACTTATGACACTCAGCACTTTTCAAAATCCTAAAGTAACAGATGGCAAATAAGGGGAATAATGCTACAAGTTGCTGACAAAAAGGCATCTAACATGGCTTTGTTTCTTTGCTAAACTTTTTGATAAGAAAATTTCATCTGTAATTATGCTTAATTTAACCGTATTTGGAAATATTTAATTGATTTAATGAACCGCTTTACAGTCACTGGACATTAAGTGTTACTTTTCCATCTGAGAGTGACTAAAGCGGTTTGGATGCAAGTATGTGCATTTACAAGTGCACATGCAAATATTTATATAACACATTGGTATATTACTTATTATTTGCAGAAAACAATCTTCAGCTTATGACATACGCTGATGGAGTTAGAGCCACAGATGTACAAACCTGAATATAGTACACCTGAGTTTATATAAAAATAAGGCAAGTTACCTTATGCATAATTTTAAGATAAAAAAATTGAGCTTGTCTGTACTTTATATTTTAACTAACAACAAGCTGGAAGGATAACATTTATTCATGAAGTTATTTAAAATTCTCTAAAATATCTTATTTCATTGAAGTATCTTAAATCATCAGATGATTAATTTATTTTAACATATTCAGCACATATTACTACTTTCAGGATCTATTTCATGTGACTATAACACTTGCTTATTACTATTCCTAAAATAAGTGGCATCATATAAGATAAATATTAACTGAAATAAAAGTAAGTATTAAAACAGCCATATCATTTCTCTGAGGTGTTTTTATAAAAAAAAACAAGGAATTATTATAAGTGTTACAAAAAAATACATTAAGGTTGTAACAATATTAATTCAATTAATATTATAACCAAACATCTCAAAATACTATTGGGGATATGTTCACCTACTATAATAACAGAGAATGCTAAGTTTTAAAATATAATATTAGATAAAAAGTGAAGGATTTATGAATACATTTGACAGAGCTCCAAACCACACGGCAGTAACAAATGCAGTCAAACCATCATGCAGCAGCAACAATCAAAACAATGAAACACCAGGACCTATTTTAGATCTTTTTTATTTTTCTGCATAAAAATGCACAGAATGTGACAGTCGATTTGCTTCACATGGGCTTTGGAGGAGCTCTGGGTGGACCACCCTGCAGGAAAAAAGGAAGATGAGGTAAAGAAAATGCTGAGATGCACATAAACACCAAGTAACAAAACACAATGCATGCACTTTAACTAATCATTACAGACTTGTCTGCAACAGAATTTGATTGTACTTACACTGGGCCTGAAGCGGGGAGGTGGTGTTCGGTCCTTGCGGGCCTCCCAGGATCTGTTTCTCACCACCTTGCTGTGGATGGCACAGCTAACACAGTAATGCAGCTTCACGTACAGCTTGGGCAATACGTATGCTACACAGGAGGAGGTACAGGAATATATTACACAGAACAGCACACATTAAGACTTTGGCAGTGTTTTGGTAGTTCTAGCAGTCACTTACAGTCAAACACACTAGCTTCGGAGATGTCCCTCACAGCGGCGGCCTCCACAATGTTCCTGATGACAAACTTCTTGATGGCCTTGTCCTTGGGAACACAGCGGGCACAGTTGGTGCAGCGGATGGGCTGGACATGACCACGGCCCTTCTTTGCACGTCCGTTGTTCCTTCTCTTCTTAGTCTGTCAATTAAAAATGGAAACATTTAATTATTAGGAGTATATAATATAATTCAATTAACATCCTACACCTTCTGCCCAATTAATTTACATACATTTCCCAATTGTTCATAAGCAATTAAAAAAAATTATAATATACATTTTATTTATATACAAAGCTTATTCCAGGAGAGCCATTTCTTGTTTGAGCTAAATGTTAAATAATATTATTCATTTTAATTTATCAGAAATTCAAATGTTTCTAATTTTCAAAAACTATAAAATAAAAATGGAAAACAAATGAAATGTAAAAAATTACATTTTAGCCCTTTATGCGGTTCTCATATTAACTAAATTCTGGAAAAATCAGGAAATAGCTAATTACGAAAAATGTATATTTGTTCTCCATTATTTATTTTTCCATGGGAACCACTTTCAAATCTCCATTTAAATGTAAATTGTTTTAATTAATTTAAATGTAAATAAATAACCAATCATTAAATTACCATTTTAAAATGCCGAAAAAAATAATTTCCAGGATCATTGCAATGAAAACCACTTACAAACCTTTAAAGAATTTTTTTTTTTCATTTTTGGACCTTTGAAAATAATTTGTTTCTGATATTTCTAGGTATTCCATTACCATTAGGAACTACGTACAGATATTTAATACATTTCCAAAGAACTGACAAGTAAAACTTGAGATCTTTTTTGCACCAATAAAAATACATGACTGCCCAAAGTATTGAACTTTTGTCAATCAACTCTTTTAAGTGAATATTACACTAGAAAACCACGTTAGACGCGGCATTAATCTTCTTATCAGCTCAGTTTACACTCAAGCACTGACAGGCTGCAGTGTCTTCATACATACGCTAAAACACAACCAGCATCAGTACACTGAAGAACTAATTGCGATAATAAGCATTTAATGGAAGTATTTTACTTCATATATTCAGAGTAGCAGGCCTGTCCATGCCGCGTGCTACAGCACATGCTAGCCATTTCACCAACGTCTTACTACAACTGTCCAATAATCCGATATAATGGCCCACATTTAATACAATCAAATACCTTACTAGTTATACTTCGTGATCACAGAGGTTTCTGGAGTATATAAAAGAGATTTCATATACTAAAACATATTCACGAATCAATCGTGAAGGCTCGCGACTCACCATCTTGAACGGGAGGCAGGAAAGAGGACCGGAAAACGTGAACCGGAAGTAAAATCTTTCTCTGCTACACAACAAAAGTCAATCGAACTGGAACATACTGATTTGATGCGATGCAAACGTATATATTAACGTTTAATGGAGGTACACAATATATATTTACAATTAAAGTGGATATAGATATATATATCACTTTGTGATACGGGGGCTAATTTATTCATAATAGGGAACTAGTTTACTGCGCAAGGATATCTGAGTTGATGGCGAAGGCAGCGTAAAAGTCATGTAATAATTGTTATAAACGACAAAGACTAAACGTCGTTAATTGCGATTACACAAAATACATTTACAACTACTTCTACTATTATTATTTCATCATGCTAGTAGGGTTAATTAAGCAGAAGTCCAATGGGGAGAGTTGTGATTTATATATATCTTAAATGTATAAAAACAATATTTAATTAAGTTATATGTAATAACAAAAATAATAAAATATTTTTTAAAACATTTTCACAATAAATAAAAATGTACAGCAAATATTCACTGCACTTTAAATATTACAATAATGCAAGAATGCTCTTTATTAATATGTAAGGTGCAAAAGAATCAGTCGATTTGGTGATTTCTAGCTGAACTGTCTTCAGAATAAAAAGCACAATTGAGAAATGATTTCAAATTTATATTATTTTAATTAATGAATACTAAAAATAACAATACATAAACTGTATTTAAAAGAGATGCACAGAAAATTACAAAGCTTGTAACCTGAAAGGTTAGGATATAAAATCTTTGAACATGATACATTGAGAAGAATAAAAAGGGGCAAAAGAATCGAATCAGATTTGCTTGTATCATAATTTTGTAACATTACTGGAAATCTAGAGGATCAGTACATATGCAGACAGTTTGAAGTGGTTTAGTTGACACATCAGTGATGTCAGTGCCTCAGTAAATCACACAGGAGAATTTATTGGGGCAAAATATAATAATCTAACAAAATATATATCTACTTTCAACATGGTCCATATGGGGGGGGGGGGAAGAAACAAAAAGGACAAACAGCCACACACAGATGCATGCAGGCACACAAACACACATGGGAACACGAGGAAAACAACTTCCCCTTTTACAATTCCTAACCAAATATCGCCACAGGAAAAAAAAAAGACTGGCCTCGACTCCTGTAGATATCATAAATAAAATCATATTATTAATTTTATCACAGGCTGTATTTCAGAGCTAAACTAAACCTATATTTTTTTCTTTCTTTTTTTAAATTCCATATACACAATCCATAAACATATTCCATATACACATCTGTGAGAATAAAAGCACCGGATCCGAGCACCACTTGAGTTTGGTCAAGACAGTTGCCTTATTTAAAAAAATCTGAACCACTGATTTATCATGATTCATCCAGTCCAACGGATTTATTTATTCATTATTATATATACTGTATATAACAAGGACCTGCGCTTTTCTTTCCATTGAACCCTTAATAGTAAAGTGCTCTTGGCAAAGTTTGCCCTTACATGCTGATGTGGGTCCAGTCCTCTTCATTTAAATATATAAACCATAAAAACAGGCATACTGATAACCAATCAGCAGCTAGTCGCGAGTTAACCGATGCCAAGAGCAGCACAGCTATGCTTTATAAAAACGGAAGGACCGTGATATCAACTTCAAACACAAAATAGCTTATTTAGTTTAAAGCAAATTTGGGAATTGTCTGAATGAGAGGAATCATGGCGTGCTTTGATTAACTAGTGCAAATCTGACTAAACACAGTGTCAGAAGTGCGGTGTTTTCCACAGACAACCAAGCAGCGCCCTCTGCAGGCCAGGTCCTCGTAGCTCAGAATTAACCAATCAAGATTTTATTAATGTTTTAACGTAATTTCTTAGACCAGACAAGTCTGACAATTCTGGTTCTCCAGTGTCTAAATGTCGTCTAGTGGCTGTAAAGGTTGCTTGGAAAGCAACTCCTGACACCTTTCTAAAATACTGGCCCCTTTTATTTATAAAACGGCGAGGAATAAAACCGCTCTCCACCAATCAGGGAAGACGAGGAGGTTACGTACAACTGGATCACATTCAAAACATGTACATTAAAATGTCAGTATTGAAAGACAATAGCAAATTCTTGTGAGCTACAAAAGGTTTGAGCAAAAAGAGAGGGAGGTTTTCGGCTCCTGGGCTGCAAATATTCGCTCATTTGCTGTTTCTAAACACCGTTTCCTGCAACAATATGGGTGGATCCTGAGGGCCAGGTAAACAGGAGGTTGGTAAATGCAGCAAATGTTCTGCAGCATCACTTGGGCTCAGCTCGATACCATTTTGCGGCATTCCAGCTTTAAAAAAATCTGAATATCAGGTCTCCCTGAGTTAGTAGCACTTCACTGTGTCAGTCTGCTTATGTCTTCTTAGTCCTTTTTGTTTTAAGAAATCCACAAGAAAAGGAAATGGAGAAAAAAAAAGTCGTCTTACAAATGTACAGTTAGCTTTGGAGGGGCAGCTGGTAGCATCTGAACGGTCTGATGAAGAGAAACGACACAATCCGACGTTAAGATGCGTCTTGTGTCTCCAAATACTTTCTGCTGCCGCAAAGGTGCAAATAAAATCTTGCACCATTCAGAGAGGTGAGATGGTTGTTCTGTGTGTGTTTGGGTGGTTAAAGTGAGGCTGTGTAAGTGAGAGGTTGAGTGGTCCTTGTGTTTGTAATTGCTTGACAAGGCAATTTCACAATTGAATCATCTAAATGGTGAAAACCACTGTAGAAGATTCATTTGCAAGGCTGTATTAGTCGTATTACCATAAATACGCAGACATTTGCATATTTGAAGGATCCAATTTGAGATTTAGCTACATATCAGAAGAAAGGTTTTATAAATGAGGCCGTTTTGTGTATCATGCATAATATATGCATACACTGTCAAGTGTGGAGCGTATCAGGAGAGGATAAGAATACATTGTGTGCGAAGGTCTTGGTCAGTAGTTCCTATTTGTAAACACTTGTCTGTAATCCGTTTAGTGTTGTTCCTGCCGGTGCTTGTTCATGTGTGCGTACAGTACGTGGTGCTAAATTAACGCTGCTGTGTCCATGACGTTTCTGTTGGGATCCAGTGTGGCAAAGAACCGCACGTCCTTGTCCTTGTCCATCCTCAGCTCAGACAGAGCCTCTTCCAGCTCATCCGAGTAAGCGCTGCCTGGGTCCTTGAAGTACGCTGAAATCAGAGCACACATATAGGGGATTAGAACCCATGCCTAAACAGTGACACTTACACCAAATACTTATTTAGTCTTTTTGTGCTAGTAATAGTGAGTTTGTTTAAAGTTAAGTTAAACGGTCACTAGCCTACATTAAGATAAAACTAAAGAACCGCAAGAATTTCAAATAAAAGAATCCCTTTTTAAAACACATTTACAAATTTTTGTTTTTAAAACAATATGCTAAAAATATATAAACAAAAACTACAAATAAAACTGAACAAAAAATGTAATTAAAGGGATAGTTCACCCAAAAATGAAAATTCTGTCATTCACTCACCCTCAAGTAGTTCCAAACCTGTATGAATTTCTTTGTTCTGCCGAACACAAAGGAAGATATTCTGAAGAAAGTTTGTAACCAGGCTGTTTTTGGGACACCATTGACTTCCATAGTAGGAACAAAATACAATGGAAGTCAATGGTGCCCCAGAACTTCTCACATTCTTCAGAATATCTTCCTTTGTGTTCAGCAGAACAAATACATTCATACAGGGTTGGAACTACTTGAGGGTGAGTAAATGACAGAATTTTCATTTTTGGGTGAACTATACCTTTAAAAAAAAAAAAAAAAAAAGTATAATAAAAAAATCATTACGCAATTAATCAAGACCAAAATTCTGAATGGCCCTTACCTTAAAGTGGTCCTATTATGCTCTTTTACGAAGACTTTTTTTTGGGGGGGGGGGGGGGGTAGTTGTACTATAACATGCTTTCATGCTTGGTGGTTAAAAATAAATAAAATCGCATTTATTTGTCACATAATTTACATTATCAAAATACCTCTCTCCCCAGCCTGGCACAAACGGCTCGATTAGAGTGTCATGAGAAATCGAGTCCCCCTCGAAATCGGTTAGGACCCCAAGCGATCCTATTGGCTCAAATTACAAATTGGCTCAAAATGATAAATTAATCAATATATTGACAGCTACAAAAAAACAACAACAACAATAGGCCTTCAAAACTGTTGTCATTCCATCCTGACGTGTGTGTGTGTGTGTGTGTGTGTGTGAGAGAGAGAGAGAGAGAGAGTTTGTTTGCCTCTCTTTCCGACCAATGAGAGGACAGTTTACTCGCACGTGACTTGTTTTAAAAATGTGGTCCTTTTAGAAACGTTGCTGTGTGAAAGCAAACCGCACCAACAATAAAAAGCAACGTTGTAATAATTTAAATCCCTGTTTCAGAACAAAGCAATCGATCTACAGGTGTGAAAACACCCTAAGAAATGAGGTTTAATTTGTTTCATTATGCACTATATCAGAACTTATCAAAGTCCGGACTCCGGTCCGGATCCGGAGGGAATTCAATCCGGACCCCCATCCATTTCATATTTCAAGAGCAGCGCTAATTATATTTGCTACTTTGATAAACGCATGTTAAACTTGTAAATCATTTGTTTAGTTTTTAAATATCTTTTTGGAGATTACAAATTGTGCAAATGTTGCTATACATTTGTATTGTCAGTATGTGTGTTCCCTGGGAATCGAACCCACAACCTTTGCGCTGCTAACGCAATGCTCGAACCACTGAGCCACAGGAACACTTTTTTATTGTAATATTCTAATGGGCCGCTTTGTGATATCACAAACACCAGAAAACAACGCTGTAGTCCAAACAAGCCGTTCGTTGTAGTTCTTGAAAAGGGATTTTGTTTTACGAAATATCTCCCTTTGGAGTGGACTTTGATTTGTGTAACTTTGTAGATCTTTTTATGCCCAAACATACACACGGACTCAAAAAGTGAAAAAGCATATTAAGACCCCTTTAAGTGCAACTACACTTGACAACTTGCACTGTGGACATTCTAGAAAGCATTTCACTGGACAAAATTAAGTATACATCCTGTGCAGGATATTACATGTACATATTTTGGTCCATTAATTTAATTTAAGCCCTTGGAGGGCCTAATGAAGGAGTGAATGCATGCATAACATCCTGTAATGAAGGCATCTTCTAACTTGTCTTTATAATGTGCGAGTGTGTCTTACGTTTTTCCAACACGCTCTGCCGTAATGCCTTGGCCACCAGCACACGTACGTTGGGTACAGGATCTGACGAGAGGCTGAGCAGACTGGGTAAAAGGTGCTGTGCAAACTGGTCCATGGGCATACAGTTCTCCTCCACAATGGCCTACGTGGAAACATAAGAAATGAATTAATCACTCATCTATTGTTAGATATAACATGACAGATTTAACATCCAAGAGCCCTCAGTGTCGGACTTTGGTTCACTTTTGAAAATATTGCACAAAACGAAACAAAAATACGTTTTGATCTGACTGGTTAAAGTTATTTTCACACCAGTTTGTTATTCTGATATCATCAATTTCAGAATTATGAATCCCACAGTGTCTCTGAAAAAACCTATAGTACTACTCTATGCAAAATAATTATTGAAACTTGAAATTAACACCATAAAAAATATGAGATCTATAAATGAGAGAAGTGTGTTAAGATGGTGTGACTGTAAATCCTGTATAACACTGTAAAAACCTGATGTAAATTTTACCTGGCAAATGAATGCAAATGCCTGACGTCCGACCCATTTGGGACAGTGGCAGAATCTCATAATGAGCTCATTGATGTAATTCAGACCCAGATCATGAGCTTGACAGGCATACAACTTATGCAAGACCTCCACCACCTACACACATTCACAAGACAAAACTTGTCACTAAATACAGGTGTGGATGATAATACCAGGTGTAAACAACCTATAAGCCAAGGTTAAAAACAGTCCAGTGGAGTTATTTAAAGCAGAACACAAACTCAAACGATACAGCTAGCGAAAGGCATTGTAATATTGTTGCTATTTTTGACAACATGCTGAAGGCCACATGACTCACCAGTTTATAGGAGATCCACCGCACTTCTGACACTTTGTCAGAGCAAAGATTAAGTGCGATCTGTCTGAGGTAGTCATACACATCATTGTGGCTGTACAAATCAATGATCAGGATGAGCTGCCTAAATACACAGATAAAGACATGCCACAAGAGTGAGATCACACTTGAGAGCTACAAAAGCTACATTGTCAACGAAGCATGTTACAAAGTAGCACGTACTCTGCTAGCTCATAGCGAAATCTCCAATTCCGGCTGTTGTCCGTCACCATGAACTCCTGCAGCTGATACAGATACTCCCGACGCTTATCGGCACGAAGAAGCTACAATAGACGACACAGAAAGATCTGTTAGAGCCAGTGTTGTTGAGGCCATTGTTAACAAACAAAATTATTTAAATAGTTTTCTGTAATTGAAATAGAGA
The DNA here is from genome assembly GCA_027422405.1 of Ptychobarbus kaznakovi. NCBI lineage: Eukaryota > Metazoa > Chordata > Actinopteri > Cypriniformes > Cyprinidae > Ptychobarbus > Ptychobarbus kaznakovi. Next base: position 3,865,858 of record CM049800.1, on the reverse strand, counting down.
TGAAATAAATATTAGATGAAAAACTTAAAAATTAGAAATGTTGCATCAGCAGCTAACTGAAATAAATAAGGTTAAAATGAAAGCACATGACAAAAATAAAAACAAAAATAACAAACCTAAATTTATATATAAAAACCTACTAAAATAACACTGTTTGGGACAGCCATGACATGCTCACAACATTTATAATATTTTTTAATAAACTAAAAACTATATACATATATAAAACTGTCTGAAATTATAATTCTTAAATTATAAAGCATTTTTTTCAGTATAGGCATCTTATTTTCAAAGCTCTTGGTATAAAATGCTCATATATTCTGTCTTCTAAATTGAGGAAAGTTCATGTTCTCACCTTCAAGAAATCATACAGGTGTTTGAGGACTCCTATCCGCACCTCATCGAGATCTTTGAGGAAGCCGTTAAAAATGGGCACCAGGTCAGCCGCGGTCAGCTGATCCCCCAGAATCACTGCCAACTCATGGATAGAGAACGCCAGCGTCCGCCGCACCTTCCACTGGAACACATTCAATAGTATTTCATTTAACAACTACTGAAGTTATTACGTCTATTCCTCATTTTTAAATATTTACAAAATAAAGACAAACAATAACAATCAATAATAATACGGTACAGAGAAAACATTGTTTAATTATATATAGTATTGATATAGGTTTATGTAACAATTATAAAGTGAAGTGTTACATTTGATTTACAAATATACTGATAAAACAAAAAATGTATAGCCTGAATGCACTCATTAGTGTCACTCATAAGTCGCTTTGGATAAAAGCGTCTGCTAAATCCATAAATGTAAATGTGTTACAGTACTGTACTAACATTTTACACAGTTTTGCGAAACCTTTCCAACAAATAACATCGGCATTATAGATTAAGGGGATGTTTTACCTGTACGTCTGTAGCGAGGGTCTCATATGTGTCTTTGAGGCAGTGCCAGTTCTGTCTGCCCAGCGTTAGGGCGACACCTGGCAAGCTGAATGCACAGTGTTTGGCGATCTCAGTGTCTACGGTCTGAGCTCGAGCGGGGTCTGTCATGGACAGATACTGATCCAGCAACTGCTGTGGAATTACATTCTGCAACGACAGAAAGAATGATTGTTAGGAAACATCATAGATTTAATAAACTACTATCTGTAATAATCTTATTTAAGGAAGAGTTTCTTTGTACATTTAATGTGCTTGTGTGATGAATAATTCATTAATGACTGCAAATGAACAGTTGGCACAATAACACCTAAAGGTTTATGGTTTGTACAACTACCTCAAAATCAAGGCCAGTGGAAAGCTAGCAGATTTTTATGTTAAGACATTCAAGATTTTTTTTTAATTCTGCTTTATAAGTCACTGTACATATCCAGAGCAGTACATTACCTGAAATTTAGTTTTCTCTTCACACGTTTTAGCTGTGTCTGAATCGTTGGCCTCCCCCACATTTTCTATTAGGTCTGACTCCTGTGTGCACACACATAACTACACATATAATCAACTCTCTGCTGTAGAGTTACTGTGCCAGCACTTCCTTCTAATGACATTTGCATAAACAGATTTACATTAAAATGCAGATGGGAAGTTGCCAAGGCATGTCAAATAATGGCAGCAGTTTAAAAAACATTAAAAACAACATTATTTTCCTTGTGCTATTGTTATAACATAATATTAATTGACACTACATGAAATCAAGATATTTGTCCACAATAATGTAGATGCTTCATTTGGGGGCTTTTCTTAGCAAATACTGCTATGGAATTAATTTGATTAAATATCTATTCATATTATAATAATAATAACATTATATTAATACCAATGAAATGTAAACTACAATCTTAATATTTAAAAAAGGTTGAATAATTTGTTTCAATTAATTATCATTAAATGAAATGTAATAACTTTTTTTTACAATATTATTATAATATATAATTGTATTATAATTGGGATTATGAATAGAAAAAATTTTTAATTTAATTACATACACTGACAGTCTAAATAATACGAAGAAGAAACATTTTTAAACATTGTAAGCATTATTACATTAATTAAATTTCATATTTCAAACATTAAAACATGAAAGATAATTTCTTTGAAATGTTTTTTCCTCAGAGACAGAAAAAAAACAAATGTATTAACTACAAAATCGTCCTCTCACCTCACTGCTGTGTTCAGAGTCGTCTACGAGCACTGGTGAACTGGAGGGTGAGTCTGAGATCTGTGCGTCTGTTAGTGAGAGTTCACTCATGGCACTGAGCTCATCAGACGTCGGGGAGCCTGTGGAACCGTTACTCTCTGACACAGACTCATCTGCGTCTTCTGTCTGACTCTCCAGCTGGACAGCTTTCAGTGCAGCGGACAACACCTTCACTTGAGCTGCGAATGGAAAGCACACAGGGAAATAAATATCTATGTCCTTATGTGGAAAATATCAAAAGAACATGGGCTCTTTTTGCAATCACCTTGCACATCAGGATCATCCAGGTGAGGCTGAAGACGGTCCAAAACCTTCTGGATCTGAGAGCTGGTGGCTGGGCCTTGTGAATCTAAACTTGGCACGTCTTCTTTCCCCTCACCTTCCGTCTCCCTCGTCTCATCTTGTTTCTCTATCACCTCATCCCTTTTCTCTTCTTGTAAGAGTTCCAGGTCTTGGGTGATGTCAGGTAGTGGGGCTCTCCAGAAGTTGAAGGAGTTGAACACTGTGCACTCGTCCGTCTGCTGGTGGGACAAAGGGGCTGAGTGTTCAGGGTGGCCCAGACTGGTGCCATCTTCTCGGGGTTGGGTAGAGAGATTGCCTACTGGAGGATGTGATGGTGGAGCCGTCAGATCTGAAGTGGATTGTAGCTGCTCTGAATGGGGCTGAATGAGACTGTCAGGAGAACCAGCACCGAAGGCATTGCGGCTGTTACTGGAGTTGCTGGTAGTCACTTTCTGCCCGTGGCTACAAAGACAGTTGTGCAAGAGAGTTTCAAAAATGTATTTAATATATAGTAACTAACTATACTACTGTTCAAACATTTGCAGTCTCCATGATTTCTCAATGTTTTTGAAAGAAGTCTCTTACATTCACCAAGGCTGCATTTTATGATGAAAAGGACAGTAAAATTGCAATATTATGAAATATAATATTTTTTATTTTAATATATATATTATAACATGTAATTTATTCCTGTGATGGCAAAGCGAAATTTTCAGCATCATGCCTCCAGTGTCACATGCTCCTTCAGAAATCATTCTAATTTGCTGATCACAAAACATTTATTTATTTATTTAAATCCTTAATTATCATCACTTTTGAAAACAACTGTGCTGCTTACTTATTTATTTGTTATTTTTTGGAGTACACTTTTTTTCATGATTCAGAAAGTCCAAAATACCAGCATTTATTTGGGAGTGGAAAAAAATACACTTTTTTTCTAACAAATGCAAACTTTTACTGTCATTTCTGAACAATTTAATCCCTCCTTGCTGAATAAAAGCATGAATGTCTTTATAAAAAAAGCCTAATTATACAAGGCTTCCAAAAAAGATTGACACCCGACTACAACAACTAGTCAATTACAAACATGTATTTTTTTCCCATACAAACCCAGTCACAGTAAAGAAACCATGTGCATTTACTTCTCTGAGTAGATCTTCGATATCTCGCAGAGGCTTCCATCCCCACAGAAATGCAATCCTGTGATCGAAGGGTTGGCAAACGTGGAGATGAAACGACCTAGAGACTGGAACGCAGCCTGGCGTACCTGTAAAGGAAAAGAATATAAGCAGATGTTCCATTCCCTTTAAAAATGATTTAATAACAAAAAGAATGTAAAGAGATTTCCCAAAACAGGTGGAAACAGTCAGAAATCTCACTGATCCAAAATCCTACTCCACATATTACGTTCACTTACTAAACATCAAATAACCACGTTCACTTTTAGAGAGGACAGAAATGACATGCTGAGTCACAGCATGTTAGAACACAGTGTTAGCGTGTGTGTTTCTTTGCTCTTACCCAGCGTGACTGATCACTAATGAGGTTGATGAACAAGGGGGACAATTTAGTACGCCGCACCTCTGGAGAAGTGCAGTTTGAAACAACCATGAAGCACTCGGCACAGGCTTTCCGAATACCCCACAGACTGTCTGAGCACAGGTCGAAAAACTTCGGCATCTGAGGTGAGGACAAAGAGAATGCCGGTTAACACATTTGCATGTCATGTCAACAAAAATCTGCACAAAGACACAAACAGACTTTATAAGATGAAAGGTGTTTTCTGGGTCTAGCACTCAGATATAATTAAATGCATTCATTCTGGCGGTGACTGCAGTATTGTTCTAAATACAAGCACAAGAGGAACGCAGCAAGTCTCACCAGAATTTTCTCTGTGGCTTCCTGGCCAACAATAGAACAGAACTCGCCAAAGTTTGCAGCACAAACCTGATGGTGAGGAAAAAAAACAACTAAGTTTAGACATTTGCAATGAGGTCAAATTCAGTCTTCTGTTATGTTGTAAACAGAGGCCTGTTGCAACTCAAGCAACATTGCTTCTTGCCAACCCAGCACGAGTTGCAAAAGTAGATTAAAATTCCCAAACACGTACATGCACAACACAACTTCACTGTGTCAAGGCTTCTTGTTTTTGGAAGCCATTTCTGTCCACTGTGTTCTTTGGATTGTAACTTATATGTCTCATGATACTGATATAATATAATAATGCATGAACTTGGTATTTCCACACTTTTGCAATAAGGGAAATACACTACTGTTCAAAAGTTCGGGTCAGCAAGTTAAAATGATTTCTGAAGGATCAGCATATTGGAATGATTTCTGAAGAATCATGTGACACTGATGATGAAATTCAACTTTGCAGTTGCAGTAGAGAAAACAGCTATACACTGTAGTATTATTTCACAATATTATTGTGAAACAAATCATTTTTGGTTGGTAATTTTAAGGTTTTGAACAGTAGTTAATTGTAATGTCATTGTATTAGGAACAAATAAACAAATGTAATCGGCAAACAAATTTTAAAGTAACTTCCCTTTTTGAGCCATTTCTTTTATTTTGATTTTGGTCGCACAGTGATTATTATTGTATGTATAGCATATGCATTTCACACACAATGTAGTTCATCACATTAACTATGAACATGTTCCATAAAGACATGTTCCAAAAAACAGTTCTAAGCTCTTCCACAAATTATGAAACCGATTATCATTACCTTGCGGACTTGAAATAGTCTGACGTCACTGCAGAGTTCACAAAAGCGCAGCAATAAAAGGTGTTCCACCGTGTCTTTAGTCAACATGGTCACCAGCTTGCACATGATCTGCAAACAAAATATTATTCACCGTCAACACAGAGATCAAAACATGAAACGTTCAACACAACTCACAAAACAATTAACACAGTATCATGCAGACAGTACACAGATACGCATTCTGTCACAGATGGAATGAAGTTATGACAGGAAATAACAAGTTGTTATCTTTGCAGTCCTATGAAAGCTCATGCTTACATATTTTAACGATGAGTATTTTCCACTGCCAGTAATCAGCAGTGCATTCTCTTAAACACAAAGACTCACCGCAACTGCTTCGATCTTGTAGTCATCATCACTGCTGGGTTCAGTGAGCTCCAGAAGCACAGGGCAGACCTTTCCCTCCATATCTGCCTTACTCATCAGACCCTGTTCAAGTAGCACCAGCAGAGCAGCCTGGCTCGTCTTTCGCACCTACGGGAAAAGGCACAGACAAAATTGACTCAATAGGTTGTCTAAATGATTAAAACAACTAAATGATTAGTTGGCATTAAAGAAACCCTGAATAAGGCTTTAGTATCAATACAACACCTAATACTGATCAGATGCATTTCTTAAGGATATATGGACACCAAACATGAAAGGGACATATTTAACAAACCAATAGGCTAAACAAAAAGATCACGGTCTTCACTGAAAAACGGAAGCCTAATGATTATGCATAATAATGGGACCATTACTCAAGCAATCTGATAAATGTTGTGAAACTTACTGTGACTATTACAAAAGAGGTTTTTAGATGGCTCTGTGAGTATTACAGAATAAACAATAAAAGTTAAAGCACAGCATGCAGTCAGCAACCAAAACCTTCTCTGGCAAGTTTAAAAATGTTCCAATAAAAAATACTGAATCTTATTTTCTCTTTCTTTCTCTCTATAATTAAATGATACATTTATAATTAAACAATTAAAATGTAAATATATTAGACATTATTTTAAATGTTAAAAAAGAAAATACATTTAAACAAATATTTATTTGTTATACATTTATTTAATACTGCTCACTAGTAGTTTATTGGCTGACTAGTTTAAGCCCTTTAAACTCATCACTACTCAAAAATATGTCATCATTACCTACTAAGATACAAGATTCAAAGAACAGGCAGTTTTTCAAAGTAAAACTCACCTGGTTATTAGGGTCTGTGAGATATCGGACCACAATGGGTACCAGATACCGTGAGAAGGCTTCTGGGAAATTGGGCCGATTTTCATGAAGGAACATGGCAATGTTTGGTACCTGTTCCATCAGCTCTGCTCGCACTGTCGGTTCTGTAACATCACATTTACAATATTACGTACAGTTCAGCCATTCTAAACAAGTCAAATACAGTCAGAAGTCATACAAACCTCCATCCTCAGACATTCTGGCAACTGTTTCCATGACGCTGATAAAGTCATTTTCATTATCACTGAACTCCCGGAGCACATCCAGCAATCCACGAGCCACAATTTGCCTGAAAATAAACATCAAACGTATTAAGCACACCATATCAGACCACATTACATGAGCCTTTGCGATTTATATGCAAAAAACTAAACAAACTATATTAAAAAGAAAACAATTTTAACACAATTTTTCCAGATTAATGTTCATAATGTTTCCAAGCCACATTCAGTCAAAGCCAAGTTCTTCTCCGATGACAAGTTTGGCTCCTTACTGAGTATTTCTGGTCCAACATCATATCAGCTTCGCTTTAAGCCCTTAAACTTTTTAAATTACGTTCCACCATTGTGCCATAAAAAGTTATCCTCATATTTTCTGTATCAAATCTCACTTATATTTGAGTGATAGTTGCAAGATGGACATATGAAATCGTATACTACTCCTAAGAAAACACTGAGTATTGCATTTCAGAGAAAAAGAAACTGAAATCTATCTCACATAACATGTCTAATAGTTACTCGTTTTATACTGCAGACCACACACTTTACATCTCACCTGTTGAAGACGTTTTCACTGAAAGCATATTTCTCCAGCCGGCCCAAAGGGGTGAGATTATCCTGGCCTGCATCCAGGAAAGCCGTTATCCGAATCCCATCACACTCTGAACCATAGTCATCGAATCCAACTGCAAGACAGATTCATATAGACAGTTAATGACAGAGTATAAATTAATGTTGAGTTTGTTAGTACAGCTGGGTGGTATCAAATGCGAGATCTTTTAAATTCATACCAGGAATCGTATTAAAGATGAAGAGAAATCAGAGTAGAGGTGATTTGTTTAATGATAAATGATTTACTTTACAGCAAGAACAGTTAAAGAGATTCCATTACATGCAAACCACTTCTGCCAGCAAAAGATGAGTGACACATGACCTGGACATGTTCTTGAGAGGTTTTATAAGATTCACCCAGTCACAATGATGGAGATATATTGATTTGTAAAGTTGCTTAAGAGTTCTGTATACTCACAGTCATCCAAATCATCATGGCCATCTTCAAAATACAAAGACAGACCTGGAGAAACATAAACTGAAGATCAAAGACAGACAAGTGTCTAGTAGATAAGCTGACAGGTTCAAGCCATGCTGTTGTGACACATGAAGATCGGCTGTGACTCACAACCTGCTAGTAAGCTATTACTAGACAGTATTTTTGGTCTTTTCATTGCAAGAACGGTGAGTGCAAGTGCTGCTTAGGTAGACTGCTCAATAGGTTTTGACACAGCCTTGGCATGTTAGGCTAGCTTTTATCTCACGTATACGTCAACTCAGGATTGCCTACTACAACAAATAACCTGCTAACTAGGCGAAGATGTCTGTCAAACACCTTTTATATCGTAGTGTGCAATAACCTACAAACAGTTCTTGAGCTATGACACTTTAGACATGCATTTTAAAAGGTGACCAGTTCAACCGGAATCGACCCCGGTCAGGTTGGCTAACAAACTGACAGTCAAGCTCTTGTCAGCTCAGCTATGTTATCTTCATGATTTACTTAAATGTACAATATCATTTCCATCTTAAAGTATTTAATACAACTTAAATAATCATGTTGGTCCAAACTAGTTCCTTATCACAGTACTTTTATAATATCCCCGTCTGTCCTGCTAGCTCCACAACTCGCAACTAGTGTTAATCCACTTAAAAATCCACCAGGCTCATGACCTTTCGTCCAAAATACACCAGAAAAATTGAAAAGGCATTACGCATCATTAAAGTCAACAGTGATAACGGAGCCGATTCTCTTTAAACCGCCTCATAAAGCTTTAAATAAATGTACTAAAGCACGTTACCTGCCATCTTGATTAACAGCGGGGCTGTCACTCCACTTCCTCAAAAGATTTCCTGCTCTTATTTCAGTCCCGGCATCTATATGAATATCAAATACTTAAAAAACAAACATAAACTCATCGAAACAAAACACTTTTACGCGTGAAAATATCGCTAATATTCGTTTCGCTCAACCGAACGCTCGATGAGAAAAAAATAAGACAATGTCGATCACGTGACTAGTTTAGCGACGTCCGATTCGTGAGTGAATTGTTTATGTTGAGTCGGATCTTTTCATTGAATCAATAGAACCGGTTCACAAAACTGGACTGAATGATTCTTTCACGAAAAGCCGCGCTTTGAATTTAATGGCTCGGTTTCACAGACAGGGTTTAGACTAAACCAGGATTAGGCCATAGTTCAATTAGGACATTTAAGTATTTTTTTGAAAAGTACTTATAAAAAAACATTACTGGTGTACGATCTTGAGACAAAACAAAGGCACTGATCTATTTTAAGATCAGTCAGTGCAAGTTTCTTTCAGATGAAACAGCTCAGACTTACATTTTAGTCTAGGATTAGGTTTAAACATTGTCTGTGAAACCGGGGGGATGTTGTTTAATGTAAATGTAAACTTTTGTTATAAACTGTTGTTTTTTTAGCTTAATCAGGATTGCGACTTTTACAAATTATTATTGTTTCCATTATTCTCAGTGGAAATTCACATATTATCATATAATTTATTTAAAATTAATCATATCACTAAATAATGTATTTGACATTTTTTTAAATTGCATTCTTTGCATCATAATACTAAGTATTTGAGGGGTAAATGTGCTTAATTTGTATTATTCATATATTCACCTTAACAATGGATATATATTTTAATCTGTAAAGTTGCTGAAGTGCTCTGTAAACTCAGTTATCCATTATCATAAACCGGAAAAAAAAAATGAAACTACAAAAACACTTTTGATAATAATAAACATAATAAACGCATATTTGTATGCGTGTTATTTGTTAGGACAAACAGCACGAGATGACGTAATTAGTTACTTTGCTGAAACTGTTTTTGAACGGTTCGATGAAACGAACTGTTCGAAAGAACCGATTCGCGGGAATGACTTCCCCTAACTAGACTCGTCAACCGGAGTTCAAGATGGCGATCAGCGAGCAGCTAATATAGCAACTAATCGATCATTAATATAACATCTAAGTCCTCATGCTATTATAAGCTATACGCGTTATGTCAGTATTTCAAATCAGCCTCTTATACCTTCCTAAAGCAGTGGATATCCGACACTAGTGTCTAGAGAGAGAGACTGTGTGTTGTTTTTTAGCTTACGTCAAATTGAAATAGTTGCTGATCAGCTTTATGAAACAGTTTGGAATGATTGGGAAGTTTTCATTAGTTTGTAGGTCAACATGTCACTAAGAGAGTTGAAAGTATGCCTTCTTGGGGTAAGATTTCTACTTGCTTTTTATGACTTGACGTGGATTTCAGTTTGGGTGCATATTTAATGTTTTATCACTGTTTATGCTCTGTCATAAATGTTATTGCATGCTATAAATAGCAATAAAGTGTGCCAGTTGTTTAACCTATTGTGCGAGCTTTGATGATCTCTTTATAAAGTGTTACAGTAATATTTCTGGGCTGATGACGTATTTAACCACCCATTAGAGAGTTTGAGAAGTTACATTTTTGTTAAGTAGATATATTTGTATAGGTCAGGTAGTGTTGTCAAATCATATCTTCTAGCATAAGGATTTCATACGGCACAATTTGACATTTTATATAATCTCATTTTACATGGGTGTGCCATTCTCATCTGAAGACGATAGAATCGGCCCTAATCTGAAGCCATTTTTTGTAATGATTATATATTTAAACTGGAATACTATATTGTACAAATATATTAGATATAATTATTATAAAAAGTTGATAATAACAGATAACTTCTTAAATCAAGAAAATGATCTCATATTCCAATTAATTTCAAACAAACTGGTGGGTGATTTGTATGTGCAATTTTTTACTAATCTTGGTGTCTGTGATCTGTGCTGTGTGTGTCTCTGTGTGTGTATGTGTGTGTGTGTATATGTGTGTATGTATGTGTATATATAATTAGTTTAATAGGTTTGTGTATTTTGTTACTAATTTTGATATTGTGTCTTAGGATACAGGGGTTGGAAAGTCAAGTATCGTGTGGAGGTTTGTGGAGGATAATTTTGATCCCAACATTAATCCCACAATTGGGTAAGCACACTAAGGTCAAGCAGACTGTGATGCAGGTTGTTCTGATTTCTAACGTGCAATTCTGAAGGATTGGCACATAGCGAACACAGCAAGTGGTGACATGCACTGAAATGGAAGCTGTTTCAAGCAAACACAATTGATACATAGTGTGTTGAAATTTCCTGAGGATTAGTGTCGGAAAGCACTGTATCAAAAACCGACTTGATGGATTATTTGTTTTAATAATAATAGTAGTAATAATAATTCAATATCTTAAGAAAAATAAATGTAAATCAGCATCTGGAAGTAGTTGCACTAGCTGACCTGTTGGTGCTGGTTAGTCTGAATTTAATAGAGATTCACATTGCGTTAAGTGATTTAATATACAGCATTGATTGTATAATACATGTTGTATCACCGTGTGTTTAAACTGTGACCCCTTTTAATTGAGTTGCATAAGTGTGAATCCAGTTGACACACATTTCAGGGCTCAACAATAAAGATTTTTCTGCTGTCCCAGTCAGGCAAGTCATTTAGGCCACATTTACACTGCATAGTTCAAGTGACCCAATTCAGATTTTTTTCCCTCCCATGTGGCGCATGGCCCACGACCGTGTAAGCAGGAAAAAATCTCATGGATTCCGATATTGTCCGATCGGTTTCAGGCCTCATTCATATGTGGAAATAAATCAGATATGAATCAGATACGTGCATTTGCGCCTTCCGTGTATGGATATTCCCAGTAAATGCCCCTCCTACGTCATTGAAAAGTGCTTATTTTTAAACATTTTGCGGTACAGACATACCTGTAACAATTAAAACATCTCTAGTTGGGTAGCAGAGTATTAATTTTGTTAGTTTGTGTTAAATAAAAGAACGCTGAAATGTGCTGCTGTTGTCAGTGATAACGGCTCGTGCACAGACAAGCGCTTCAGTCCCGTTCGTTCTATTGAAACCACAAAATAAAATGCACACAAACATGTCCCTGCCTTTGCTATGCAATCACTGATGAACGCATTTGGTTTTAATTACTAAAAAACACAGACGATGTGACATGCTTAATTATCTGCCACCTGAGCATTATTCCACTCGCAATTTGAGGATCATCACTGAAGAAGGCATGTAGCAGTTTCAGAATTCCATGTCAATAAATTAAACTCAATGTACTAACTCAAATTCATTTGTGATGTCATATGCTATTTTTGGCTTGTTTCACCAAGTGCAGTGTAAAATGCACACATCGGATACGGGTCACTTTTAAAAGAAATGTAAGCACGTCGTCCAAAAAAATTGGATAGTCACAAAATCGGTATTGGTATTTAAGATTTGCAGTGTAAATGCAGCCTTAGATCTTTGCCCTGCTGGCCAGCAAAAGAAGATAATAATTTGATTTGCAATAATAGCTGTATGAATGCAGCATTGGCTTGCAAGATAACACAAAACCTGTTTTTTAAGCTTGCAGAAACAACACCTGACAGTGGCCATGGCATGTCTTGCTGTATTTGCACCTGGCAAGAAGACCCTGTATCTATATTGGTTTAGTTCATATGGTAAAATACACTAAACAAAGCTGAGAGATTTATTGGCAGCTGAATGCATTGTACAAATTGCTGAAATATTTAATAAACTAGATCAGCAGATGTCTCAGATTCCATGCCGACCTGTCTATTTGTATTTGTATGCCTAATGTTATAATTGATCGTGCCGTTTTTTTCAGAGCATCATTTATGACGAAGACTGTGCAGTATCAAAACGAGCTTCACAAATTCCTCATCTGGGACACAGCAGGACAAGAAAGGGTAAACAGTAACAATCAGTACACACACTGGGATGACACATACACAAGCTGACAGCCATTAAATACAATGTTTACTCTTTCACTTCTGTTTTTGCAGTGTCTATGCCCTTCAGACAGGGGGCAGTATTGCATGCACTTCTCATGTATGCACGCATGTATTTGAGAGAGAGGGGGTTAATGGTATTGGAAGGGGGCAGAGGGATATTGCACAAAAGCAAGATAAGTGATTAAGCTGGGATTTTCCAGTTATCCAGGTTGAATTTATCCCTGACTCAGTTGCATGAAAGCAGGCTAAATTAGGCTAAATGATGTTACTATGGAGATTTATTCTTTTCAGCTAGCCTGCTCCAGAGCAGCTAACAACCAGGCTAAGCTGAGCTCCTCTATCTCTGACCAATAGGAATGCATCGATATTACCGCTGACTCTCACATACAATTAGTTGACTTTATTATTAGTCCAAAATTAAAAGTAGACAGAAAATACACCTTAAATAAATAAAAATAGGCTACGACCAACGGTATTTAATGTATTGTGCCCAAAATGTTGGCTAATGATATTTTTAAAGATATATGAAAATGTTTTAACATAGTTGTGCATTCAGTTGATCAGCAGTTTCTAGCCATGCAGCCTTTCTCTCTGATTGTATAACAGCTGTACCTTTTATGCTTATTAGAACATTTCAAAATTACAATCTAAATTTGCTCTTTAAAGTATTGAAGCATTTAAAACACGAAATCAAAAGTTAAAATCACTGAATTTTGAAATCAGACTATATTTTAACTGATAAGAGGAACACACGTTTAACTCATTTGAGATAGTATAGGGCTCTATTAAGCTTACATTTGATTTAGTTATTGCTATCATAAAAATACACTTATATGTAGGAGTAAAATTCTACGGTTCACATTTAATGTCCAACAACAAAAATTTCTGCAGAATGTATATTTTATTCAAAATTATTGTGCTATTTTTCTATTCTGCTCCGTCTGTTTAGTGCGCATGCGCGCCACAGCGCTCATTCGCTCACGTAAGCATCGTCCACTCTTGACAGCACAATGGATATATTTGCATGACTTTCTAACATTTACAGATCAAAAATATACCTGTGACGTGTCACTGAGGAAAACACAACGTCTCAAATGCATTAAACAGCACAAATATTCGCTGTTTGCCGTGATGGATCGATCTGATCCATGATCGACATTAAGGGCTGCTGAAGAATAAGCGTGCACGTCACATTATCCTGAATCATTGAACCTGGATCGAATTAGTCAGATTGTGTGAACATGAATTGTATGAGACCGCTTTAGTCCCTATTGATTTGTTATTCAAGTCAGGTTTTGGACATTAATCCCCGCTTTTCTTAGCGACTTTTATGAAACAGCCCTCAGGTCTTCTTCATGTATATGCTCTACGTTAGGCAAGACAGCTGAAGTGTGTGGGTGACATTGCATAGTTTGAGATGTTTATCGCCGCTCATGATTTGATGGCAGTCTTAAGGCTGTTTGGAATATGATCTCCTCTTATGTTTGTCTGTGATGTTATGTGATGCTAAATGTAGAATGCCAAGCGGGCCACACAAGCTGCTAGAAAAAAATAGTATCATACCAAGTGTTAAGGAATTGCTTGTTTTATGCAACTACATCGAAGATCTAGGACTTTTTTTACATGTACATTTTTTTAAATGAATTTAAAACATAGAAAATTAACTGGAAAATAAATGTTTTGCACTATTTTTATGCAAGCTAGAAGTATTGTTCTTGAATGTTTGGATCCCACTCCGTATGAAAGAATGAGCATATGGGGAAATCTGACTTATCTAGCCTCTTTACCCTCATCTGGTCCTGTTTAGCGCTTTGATGTATTCCCACCGGTAAATATGGTGCAAGATCATCGTCATGGCCTTTGGGTTGTTAAAGAGGTCAGGTTTTCTTTGCTTTGCTTTGCTTTGTTCGGGATGCTCCAGAGCCTGATGGGATGAAATGCCAGGCCATGTCAGAGATAGCGGTTTTTAGAAGAGCAATCAAAGCCAGAATCTCTCTCTCCCTTCCTCCCTCTTAGTGTCTTTCTTCTTTCTTTTCCAACTTCAAGCTCTATTGTGATTCTGTGAAGAGAAGACCGTTTTGTCCACAGATTCCTAAACTCTAGCGGTGATCAGGCTTTTCACTGGCTGTCAAGTGCTTGATTAGATAATTATCTGGCACATTGCTTTTTCGAACAGCGTTGTAGAAACATGGCTTGTTTTGTACTCTTTGCTTTTTGATTTAGTGGTTTTGTGGGTGCATTAAATCGATCAAAGGTGACAAAAAAAGACTACATTGTTACAAAAAAATTCAAGTAAATGCTGTTCATTTGAACTTTCGGTTCATCAAAGAATCCTGGGGGAAAATGCATTAAGGTTTGCACAAAAATATTAAGAAGCACAACTATTTTCCACATTGATAATAATAAGTAAGCAAGACATTTCTTGCCGCATATTAGAATGATTTGTGACACTAAAGACAGGAGTAATGATGCTGACAATTCAGCTTTGCATCACAGGAATAAATTACATTTCAAAATATATTTAAATAGAAAGTTATTTTGAATTGTATCAATATTTCACAATATTCCTTTTTTATTATTAAATGTATCAAATTATTGCAGCCTTGGTTGAGCATAGGAGTCTTCTTTTAAAAACATTTTTCAAAAACTTATTTTCGTTAGATATAGGTAGAAATAAAAATTGCATTTAGCTAGCAAAGCGATTTCATGAGGTCTTTAAAAGCTACAAATCGACTTGAAGGCAAGAGTAATTTGAAGAGGTAGTGACTGGAGGGAGTTGGATGAGAGAAAAGGCAGGAGTAGAGTTGGAGAGGGACCACACAGTCTGGAATCCTGGGATATGTCTGAGGAGACATCCTGCAATTTTAGTCAAAATCTAAACTGAAGCGTTTCCTCTTCCTTGTGCAGCGAACTTAGCCAAAAACAACTATAAATGTGAGAAACCGTGTCAGTCAAACTTGATTTATTCATTTTACTGGCGAAAAAGATGATTAAGCAGAACTCCGGCTTGTTTTCTTAAATTAAATCCAATTTATATTGGATTTATACAGCGTTTTCATGAATTAAATAATAAACTTTGAATGGTGTCAAATGAATATGTGGAATAGTTATTAATAAATGTGATCTCATTTAGTACTGATGCAATGATCAGCAAAACCGGTTAAGAACTGCAGGTTTAAGTTCCAATTAGTTTGAGATATTATTTGTAAATTATGCATGTTCACGCATATTGCTTTATTCACTTTTATTGATGAAAACTAGCAGTTCATAAAACATTCCGTTAATGAGTACAAATATATTATTGTGCACCAATTTGCAGCTCATAACTGTTAATTGTAAAGATCTCAGTAATTTGCCAAAACTGTAACTTTGGCAAAAAAAAAATGTAATAATTCTAAAATGTGTATTTGATTTTAAGACTATTTCTCAGGCTAGCTCACACCTACGAAAGTATGTAAAAAACTCAACTACCAAGGCTTCTTGCCATGTCTACTTTCCCTACCCTGTCTCTCTCTTAATCATTCACTTTCTAATGCACTTTTCCCCTCCTTTAGCTCTTTTTTCAGAGGAATGGCATACTGGATCCAGCTTGTTTTTATTAATCAGAGCCGTTTTGGTCTATTTTTGATGACCGGGGTCGAACAACCCAACTACGCTATTTTATAATGATTAAACGCTAACTTCTTCTGACACGTCGCGCTCATCTTTCTCCTGATGGCTCCCACATGTGTTGATGCGCCTTTCCGTGCAGTTCCTCAACTCAAGCCCCCTTGGCATGGCCGTTTGAAACCCAATTCTCCTTCAGGCTTTAACAGTGGCTCACGTCTAGGGTTTTCACCGTGGTTTTCCCTAACCGCCGCCTAGAGTTCTGTTTGAACAGAACAAGTTGGAATAACATGCGTTTGTTTGTGTTTCAGTTGTCTATTTAATTCGGCATGAAACTCGAAGGAGACCTCCGCCAAAGCGAACAAATTCTTTCAAAGCTCTGATAATAAGCATACGCAGGTTGAGCTCACCCTAAGAAGGGATGTTGGGATGTTATCAGTGATGATTAAGTCTTGTTTTTTCTAAGTACAGGCCATCATTTTTCTCTCACATCTGCATGTTATCTGTTTCGCTCTTAGTTTCGTGCCCTGGCTCCCATGTACTACAGAGGCTCTGCTGCGGCTATCATTGTGTATGACATAACTAAAGAGGTACTGAAATATTTCTTCATTATTACTACACAAATCTTTCTGCTGGTAAAGCTATTAAAGGGATAGTTCACCCAAAAATGAAAGTTCTGTCATCATCTACTCAACTTCATGTCGCCTGAACTATGCAAGATCTTATTTTTCCATGGAACACTAAAGGAGTTATGGGCTGAGGTAAGACTTTCAGTGAATAGTGGGTTAAATGTCTGTCTGTTCCTCACACAAGGCTATCATATAGCTTTTGAAGACATGATATATATCATGCACAAGTCATACAGACTAATTCTATGGTGCTTGACAGCCGCTAGCTTGCATTCAAGTTCAGTTAATGGAAAAGAGCAGCTTGGACAGTCTGCTAGGTAACTCCTTTTGTGTTCAATGGAAGAACTGTTACCACGCAGGTTTTGAGCAACATGAGGGTCAGTAGATAATAACCTTAAAGTCTTATGATGTAGCAGTGTTGCTTGTCTTCAAGATCTCACCCATCTTTCACTCAGGAATCATTCCAGACGTTGAAGAACTGGGTGAAGGAGCTTCGCCAGCACGGACCACCCAACATAGTGGTGGCTATCGCTGGCAACAAATTTGATCTCTCCGATGCCAGGTGAATTCCACCGTTCCTTGCCACTAAAGACTCAACATCCTGTCATCTCTATTCAGCTTGAAGGGATGCACCCGCGGTGGCTGTCAACTCAATTTGATGTCGGGAAAAGACCCGCATATTTGCTGTCGACTTGTCTCGACTCATTGAATACAAGCTCACACACGTACCGGTAGCATAAGCATAACTTGTGATGAAAAAGAAATCCACTCTTCAGCGGTCTGTAATTTATCTTTCCACTTTAAATTGCTTCACTCTTCCCACAGGTCCAATGATATGTCTTGGTTCACCATTGCTTTCTTTGGCAGTGTTAGTCGGCTGTCAGTGCGGTTGTATTTTCCTTTTCGAAACCATAAAGACCGAGACATCGAATCTGAGGAATAGCGATCACACCGCAAGCCATTCAGGCAATAAATATCAGGGAAAATTCTTGCAATTGTTCTGTCTGGCACATAAAGCTTAGATATTTTGTTTCTGGCACAACTGGTCCTGTTTTCAGTGACCCACAGCCGTCATTTACTTTTAAACATTGATTTTATTGTTTCTTTACTTTTTTTATCCAAGTTTAAGAGGTAAAAAATCGGTCATCGTGAAAATACAGTTACTGATAACATTACCCCAACTTAGATATCTGAATACTATTTAAAATGAAAATTATACTCTATTAAAAGCATAACAAAAAAAAGGAAACTTTATTTTAAGGTCCAATTTTCACTATTAACAAACCATTAACTATGACCTTTTCCTCAATAAACATCTAATTTGCTGCTTATTAATAAGTTGTTAAGCTTAGGTATTGGGTAGGATTAGGGATGTAGAATATGGTCATGCAGATTATGTGCTTTATAAGTACTAATAAACAGCAAATATGTAAATAATAGGCATGCTGATAAGCAACAAGTTAATATTGAGAATTGGTCCCTTTACTGAAGTGTTACCACAGCATTACTTTTGCTTAGACTCATGGGTAAATACTTTATTACATGTGTAATTGTTTTTTTTCACATTTGTGGGCACAAATACCATAAACTTGATATGAAGGACCCCACATATATTGAGGCCTAGTAGATCACATTAGTGATCACATAGCAATACCCTAGTTACCACAATGGACCCTAATAGCAATACCCTAGTTACCACAATGGACCCTAATAGCAATACCCTAGTTACCACAATGGACCCTAATAGCAATACCCTAGTTACCACAATGGACCCTAATAGCAATACCCTAGTTACCACAATGGACCCTAATAGCAATACCCTAGTTACCACAATGGACCCTAGCAATACCCTAGCAATACCCTAGTTACCCTAGTTACCACAATGGACCCTAATAGCAATACCCTAGTTACCACAATGGACCCAATACCAATACCCTAGTTACCACAATGGACCCTAATAGCAATACCCTAGTTACCACAATGGACCCTAATAGCAATACCCTAGTTACCACAATGGACCCTAATAGCAATACCCTAGTTACCACAATGGACCCTAATAGCAATACCCTAGTTACCACAATGGACCCTAATAGCAATACCCTAGTTACCACAATGGACCCTAATAGCAATACCCTAGTTACCACAATGGACCCTAATAGCAATACCCTAGTTACCACAATGGACCCTAATAGCAATACCCTAGTTACCACAATGGACCCTAATAGCAATACCCTAGTTACCACAATGGACCCTAATAGCAATACCCTAGTTACCACAATGGACCCTAATAGCAATACCCTAGTTACCACAATGGACCCTAATAGCAATACCCTAGTTACCACAATGGACCCTAATAGCAATACCCTAGTTACCACAATGGACCCTAATAGCAATACCCTAGTTACCACAATGGACCCTAATAGCAATACCCTAGTTACCACAATGGACCCTAATAGCAATACCCTAGTTACCACAATGGACCCTTTTCACAAGACTGTGATGACGCATTTAACGGCCATCAGCATTGTAAATCCTTGAAAGTTGTTTTTATATTTTATATAAGCACATTTATAACACTATACTTTGTATTATATCACCTTTGCATCAAATTACAAACAAACTAGAAAACGAAAAGCAGCATCTATAGGAGGGACGGTAAATTTGAGATTGTTCTCTTTTCTGACTGCCGTTATCAGCCTCTCACAATTATTTCCCTTTTGTTGAATTCATGAAAACAGTATTGTGGAGTTTTTCTTTTGTTATTTGAGCAAATGGGAATGCAAACACACACATAGTGTGTGTGTGTGTGTGTGTGTGTGTGGTACTCTCCCATTCACTGCTCTTGAAGTTAACCAAACTATGACAACTTCTGCTGCTGAGAAACCCAGAAATGTGAAAAAGGCCCATCACCCACAACACCCTAGCAAGGTGGCAAGGACTTTTGCACAAGCAACCAATACAAATCGAGTTAATCGAAATGTTTAGAGAAAACATCACCAGCTGGGCAGTTGATCTAAGAGAGAGCGAAGCATCAATGGAAAATTGATCCGTTGTCAGTGTGACCGGCCTGATACGTGCACGGGTGCAATCTGATCAGCACCTGTGATCAGGTGACAGGTGCACAGAGAACCAGCACACAATAGTTTACCTCCTACATGCTGCCGGGTACTAGTTAAACAACACCGTCACAAAAAAATACATGAGCTATACAAGGTTCTGCCCACTCAGATAATCTCCCACACATGTTCGGTGTCGGTTTAAATCTTTGTAGTTGAAAATCTCCAGAATAACACTGACATGCCAGTTTTGTTGAGAGTTTTAAACATCTTAGCTTTGTTCATTTATGATTCATAATCATTTACTCCACTCTCTTATTTCACCTATTTTCTGCTGCTTTGTCCTTTTGTTTTCCAGAGAGGTGTCAGAGAAGGACGCTAAGGACTATGCTGACTCCATTCATGCCATATTTGTAGAAACCAGTGCCAAAAATGCCATTAACGTCAATGAGATGTTCATTCAGATAAGTGAGTAAAATCCTAACTAGTCATCTGTGGGGTATGTAATTGACAAGGCTGTATAAATCCAGAATCACTTATTTAGACCCCTGTGATTTTAGGTGTTATTGTCTTCCCTTGATTGTGCTTCTTAATCAAGCAGGTTTAGTTTTAATAAATGCTGTTTATTGCAACACGATCTATTATTGAAATGATAATGAATGCATGATCTATAATTGAGAGAATCAGAGAATAGTGCTTCGTTGGATACTTGTTCTTGCCACTTGGACCCAGGGCAGTGGATGAGTTACAGTGGATACAGATCTTTTACCATGGAGCTTGGCAGAGATCCCATTGAGGAACAGGCGTTCTTGCGGGTGCACGATACTGTGCTTGTGACTTTTGTACAGGAACTGAAACAGCAAATCGTTTTTTTCGTATATGTTTTATATTGCTAATTTTAATTTGTATTTGATTTCCTTTACAGGTCAAAGGATCCCAGTTATAGACACGGATGGCGGGTCTGCAGTCAAGGGTTTCAAACTTCGTCGCCAACCAACAGAGTCGACCAGGGAACGCACTTGCTGTTGACGCAGCCGTAAACAATTTGGCCCGATCCTCTCCAGCTTCTTGTTTTATTTTTGATTAGTAACCAAGGATAATAGCAGATGAAGAATGTGATGTCATAGTGGAAGTTGCGTAACTTCCTTTTGGAGCCAAAAAAAAAAGTTTGGTTAAGAATGGTATGAGATATATATTCTGAATCCCGATGCACTTCCTTGAGAAAAGATAAAAATGCCCTCATACAGTTGTTATACCTTATCTTCCCTGTTCTTCAGCCCCCATTCAAATGTCTTCGGAGATACATTTCTGTTCTAGATCACTGCCCAGAATCAGACAGCAACGAAAACACCTGCTTAACAGATTAGATACTGTC
This sequence comes from Ptychobarbus kaznakovi, assembly GCA_027422405.1. Taxonomy (NCBI): domain Eukaryota; kingdom Metazoa; phylum Chordata; class Actinopteri; order Cypriniformes; family Cyprinidae; genus Ptychobarbus; species Ptychobarbus kaznakovi. The sequence continues at coordinate 3,844,585 of CM049800.1, read as the reverse complement.
CTGTCTTGCTCTCTTTCTCTCTCGTTCATTCTCATCTCTGTGCAACAACCTCTGCAAAACTCTATGAAGTTTCCAAGTGAAGCTGTTGTCTGTCCGTCTATACAGTTTAAGATTTGCAGCACTCCAAATGCAAGCAACACTGTGTTCTTGTCTCACTATTTTTGCACATTTTTGATGTATATGATAAAAATGTGAATGGGGGAATCTCATGAAAGCTGTCATATTCAGGTCCGATGTCAGTCAAATTAAGTAGGAAAAATAGGAAATTATATTTTGCATAAAGTGAAGGTAAAGTTTATTCTTAGGACTAGTAAGATGTTTTTCATTGTGTAACAGTTTTAAATTATTTGTATCCGTAAAGCAGTAACTAATGTAGCTGTATTACATTAATGATACATACAGCAATACTGTATGAAAGTGTGCTTAATTCTCCTGAAAGTAATGTAACAAAATGCTCTTAAAAATAGAGCTCTTTATCTCCTTTTTATTGTGATTATGAGGGTGAAATGACACGGTTTTTGTGAGATTTACTTAAACACAAATTTACTATTATAAATATCAATATATGTTTGTATATCTGTTACGCAGGACCAGACATGAGGTTGTGAGCACTTCTGTCTTTCCTATATTTTGTATATGAAAAAAACAACTAAAATCAGTGGTAGTACTAAAAATATAAATGAAGATAACTCTGGGATTTACTCTCAAGAGATGTCTGAGCCTTGGCCAGCAGCCCTATTTTGAGATGAGTTTATGAAGTTATATATGAAGAATGTGCCAAATCTTTTTTGTGACATAGCAGGAGTTGGATCTTGTAGTAGCAGATCAAGAGGTCAGTGATGCCGATGGCAGCATGTGTGAGTTCAGCAAAACCTTCTGCTTATTTAATCAGTTCGCAAGTCGAGATAACAGGAGTAACACTTTCTCTGCTTCAATTAGCCACATTATGGGTTGCCAGATTCTTAGTTACAGATCCAGCCTGTTCTTGGAGTAACAAACAATAGCAGATTCAAAGTGTTAGATTTGATAATTTTTCCCAACTGTTCACTTTTTTCATATCAGAAATGTAATGTTAGTGGGAAGGAGCCAAAGGGTGGAATTCTGTACACGAAGCGGTGTGATTTAGGCTTTTGTCCAAGACTTTGTGAAGTATGCATTATGTCCGAATACTTTGCGTTTTAACCATTTGTGTTGGTTGGCAGTTGGTCTCTACAGATCCCTCTCTGTTCCATTTTATGACATTTTTACTGGATTGAGTGATTTTGTGAGGTCTTGCCAAATGACTTAATTGTCTCATAAACATTTTTCATCCTTCTCCCAACTTTTGGCTTTCACATCCAACATGCTTTTACTATCTGGACAGGGATAAAAAGGAGCATATCTGGAAACTAGTCTTGGTTCAGAAAGAACAAGTCATTTGGAAGAAGAAGAAAAAAACAGCTAAAGAAAGTAGTTACTCTATATATTATACCAAATATTCTGCATTCATTTTTTACCTGTCACTCAATTTTTGAGCCTAAATGTTTTCTTAAGAGCTCCACTGTCAGTTTTGTTGAAGAAATACACTTAATTTGGGAGAGAAAGTCTTAAGAATAGCAGAAAACACCTTATTTTTTGACAATCTGAGAAACTTGCATTTAAAAGGTTTAGATTAATGTACACACTATTTGTTCAAGGCCATTATGGTAATGTGGTTGAGTGGCTCTTTTTCTATACATCATGTGCAATTTACATTGAGGTTTATTCAACCAAAATTGAACATTATCTTTTACAGTTTTGTCATGTATGTGAACATATAATAAACGCATTATGATTTCTTAACTGCATACCCACAATGGCAAAGTTTTAAGGATAAAATGTGTTTCATGTATAACTCATGACACCATCTCTGTTGTGTTTAGAAATTAGTATGTGGCTTCTGCAGTTTGTCTTATGATGATACTTTAAAAATGTGTCACAAATATTATCACATATGCTTTTGACACATTATATTGGCATATAGGAGTGTTTAGTCAATCAGAATTAATATTATGGGCATCGTCAAAGTCTTGCGTTTCTTTTGCCGTCATTTATCCTGTGATTTGTTTATATGCAGTGATGCCAATCCACTGTAATGTTTTCAGGAATTCACAAGTGCAATAATAATACTTTCCCCCTCCAAAATGTGTGCTGTCAGTAATAATAGCTGAGAGATTTATAGACTTATTACAGTAATTGTAGTTAATCCTTGGATTTTAACACAACAATATTTTCCTTTAGAGACTGTGCTTGTTAAATGGAAAAAAGGGATTACTTGGAACAATACTTAATGGATAAAATTTCACTTTTTAAGAATTTTATTTTGCCCTAGTTGAAACAACATGAAAAAATTACATTCCTAAGCAGATTCTATTGATGTTACACAGAACAACATTCAAATTGATTCTTCCGTTGTCTGTAATATACCTTACTGCGAAGTAAAATGATCTTTCACTCAAACCAGAAACTTTTTTATTTTCTTTCTGTCATGTCAAACTAATTGGAGAAGGAAACTGTTCACTATTGTCACGTGTTATGAAACTCACGGAAGGGCCTTTACAATGTATGGAAATGCATTACTAGCTCTAAATGTTGTTTTTTGTCTTGTATAAAGCCTGTGATCTACAGCGAGACCGAACGTCTCATTTAGTCCTGTTGAAGTTCTTGACTTCTTAGCCAATTGAAAAGGACTTGCTGAATTGCTTGTCCTCTTGCTAGGGAGCACAGGCTTTGTGTTAATACCTTTGAGGGGAACTACATGCTACACTTGAGTCAGACATATGAAATGCTGTCTGGTGTGGTTTGCTTGTGGTGTTTAGGTTGAAGAACAATGCCAACAGTCTTGGGCTGGCCCTAAGAAAGTTGTGAAATTCTGCTTGCGTACTTTACGTCCTTGTATATAACACACATAGATGAATTGTGTAAATGAATTGCTATGTCTTTCAATGTCAATGTCACTTACCATTGTAATTCAGTATATACAAAAGTAATTTAACCCAATCATTACGGTTTCATGCTATTTAGCTTTTCTCTTTTATTTTGTCATACAATGCAGGCTTGAAAATAACATTTTATTTGTTGATTTGTGAATGTGCAAAAGGGAAATGTTAAGCTTTTTATTAATAATAAAATTATACCAAATCTTTTTTTATGTTATGTAATCAACATACAGGTTTATTGGTTTGTGATCTGGGACAAGTTACTCCTAATTATTTTAGTTTTAATGAAAAATAAAATGGAGCAAATGTCTGCCTGCAGTTTGGAGGGATTGAGAATCTGTTTGGAGCAGGTGATAGTTCCTCCTGAACTGATGGCTATATATATAAATATGACACTTGTGGTATGTGTGTCTCCTTTGGCAGGGGGTCCCTGCTGAACCTTTAATTGCGCTGAGGAAAGTAAAACGACTCTAAGAGCTTGTGTTCGACTGCCAAGCTAAGCATAAATTAACTCATTCAACTGCAAGTACAATGTGATCCAGAAACTTGGCTGAGGAAGAAGTCATGTTAAATTCCCATTCAGTTTGATTACATGCGTTTGAGGAACAGACTTAGTTTTTCTCCTCTAACATTATTATTTGTGTGCAACTGGTACATTATGATTAAGCATTTCTTGATCAAGCAAAATCGAAAAACATATTCAAATCAATGTATATCAGACTATTGACATTTATGTATAAGAGTATTGGCACTTATATAGCCTTTTTTACGTAGTTCATGAATAATATGAAGATTAATTTTAAATATATCACTACTTTTTAGTTTTCTTTAAACTTAGTATTATTACTACTATTATATGTGTGTGTTTTAATTCAATTTATATAATTATTAATATGGTGTGTGTTTATTTATATTATTAATATAATTATATATTATATAATGTACGTATATAATATAACAAAAAACGTTTCACTATTTTCAGGTAGCCTAACGTTTTGCTGTGTCAAATATCTTTTTGAGGTACAAATATTCCATGTATCTTAAATATAAGGTCAATTGATTTGAAATAATTATGCAAAAATACATAATATATATATATATATATATCCTATATTTATTTTATTTTAAAAAAATATTTATTTTATATTTAAGACATTGAAAAAACATTTTATTCATTATATTAGGCTATATTATGTATTATAACCGTTTTTATTACAGTATGTTATATTGTATTATATTATTTATAAAAAACAGTTAACCTGTTAACAGTATACCTGTTTGTTAGGCCATATAACCTAATATCATATATAATATAATAAAATAAACTTTGTAATTAAGCTGCAAAATAGTATAATTATTTTTAGTGGTCATTATATGTACACATATGTGAATATACCACTATAAAGTTGCCATAACATTTTCCTAACGTGGTTGAAGACCGATGACCCATAAAGACCACCCTCTTTCTACACCCTTCTCCTCCTCACATCAGTCGCCACTACTCGGTGCATACTGCAGGGGCAGTGACGTCACGGCCAGCCTCTCTCTCTCCCACAGTCCCTTCCTGCTGCATCACAACAGTCGCTAGTGGATCGGGTAACACTGAGCTATTTTCACTGCCTTGTGGAGTTTTTATTTCAATAAATGTAACAGAAGTCCTCATCGACAGCCTCAACCGTCCAGCCCGTCACCGTCAGTTCTAGCGGACGTCAGCGCAGCAGTCGACGCGTTTGAAGCGCAGTGGGGAGATGGCCAGGCCAGAGCAAGTCCTGCTTCTTGAACCGCAGCACGAAATGAAGTTCCGAGGTGAGCTGAGAGACGGACACGGCCGTGAACTAGCTGCTATAACGCCCAACGCAAAGAGGGAGGGTCAACCGACGTGTTCTTTTACGGTTAAGGGCAGAAAGAGGCGGTGAGGTGGCGTTTATGACAGGCCTCAGTCCTTGTAATAATAATAATATGGCGCAGCGCCGTAATGGTGAATCGTTTTAGACTCCAGACTCTGATTAAAATGTCCTTCATGTGACAACGACGGGTTAATCAAGTGTTCACTAGGTTTAGCAGAAGACTGACAAGCACGTTAGCTCGAGCTAGCCTGTTTTAGGCCTTGACATACAGGCTGTATTGGTGAGCAGGTTAATTCGGTTAGTATGAATCGGTACAGCCAGTGTTGCCATGTCCGCTTATTATTAACGACGCTGCGTTGCATTTTTTTATAGAGTCGTTTATAAAAATGTGCTGTTGTGGTTTATTACGTGGATGTTTCCTGAATACAACAGAGACGTTTTGTATGGTAGTGTTTAGCCTTTATACAAAGTGTGTGTGTGTCATTATTTAATGTGAGATTTATCGGTCACTACGTGACTCTGTTTGAATGACCGCTGTCAAAGTCGAGCTTCATTTCTCCTCATGTTCAGATGAACACAAGGAGAAATAGTTCCTATCGTAAGCAAGAATAACTGGACCGCGTATGTTTGCTTCTTTTGGTGCAGCAAGTTGATTATTTTTGGCTTATTTTATCAGAACTGGTAGCGTATTTTCTTTCTAGCAAAATCTGGCAACACTGATTCCTACCTCGAAGCTGCTTCCAGTCAGGAAGTCTCCGGCAGCAGCGAGCAAGATTTGACCCTTTTACTATTATTTTACTGCCATGGTTCATAGTTCTACCTGACATCGATGTAATTATTCTAATTATGTGTTAAAATGACTAATGTTGGGATTTTTGTAAAAACACGTAACGTTTCATTGAAACTTGCATTTCATAGACGTCTGGAAGGTTTGGGACTTTTAGTTCATGTTCATGAATCATGTGCCATTTAATGTTTACCCAGTTTTAGCATAACGTATCACCAATTACTATCGACAACCGACTATTGCTATATCATTGTATGTTTATAGCATAGGCCTAGTATTTATTAAAGTCAGAATTAAATAAAATCTGTTTTCTAAATGCATATTACTGATAGTATGATTACAATTCATACATGTTTATATTATCATTTAGCAAGCTCACATTAATTGCCTCCATTTTTGAGTGCAAGGCCCACATCTCAAAACCCAATCAACATTTAATGAATGAACCCCGCCCTACTCTTTTATTTTTTTTCAATAATCCTTCACATTCATTTCAGATCTGTCACTAAATCTGTTTCATCACAACTATAAAATCAAATAAGCGTCATGTATGCATTTTTCCTTTTCACTGACTCCAGCAATCAATAATTGCTAGTATTAACTACTATTTATATATTATTAATAGTAACCAGTCCATTAGTCAATGAATCTTCTGTATACACTTCATGTGTAACAGTGGTTTCCGGAACGGAAATGAACCTGCTTAAACTGCTTCTTCCACAAATATCTGAGTGGGTATGTAATTAGTCAGTCTGTACAGTTCCACTAGGATGACCCATTCAGGCTGATTTGCAGATCAGTTTGTGAACATTATAAGCAGCACAACACACATCACTTTGACAGGATAATCAGCCAATCAAAATGCTGTGGAGGTACTGACACACAAATCATTGCAAAGCTGCTCTACAGGAAATTCTCATGTGATCTTCCCTTGTTGATGCACAACTTAAAGGGACAGTTCACTCAAAAATGAAAATCTGTTATCATTTACTCATGCTCAAGTCATTCCAAAAATATTATGTTTTTATGTGAAATATAAGATATTTTGAAAAATGTTGCTGTTTCTTTTGTCCATGCAGTGGAAATCAGTGGGCTCCAATATTGTTTTGTTCCCACCATTCTTCAAAATATATTTTGTGTTCTACAGAAGGAAGAAAGTCATACAGTTTTGGAAATATATAAGTAAGTTATGACAGAATAATTTCTGGGGAACTTTAGGGAGCTCTGTCCAGCTATAGTGAGCTCAACTTTAGATTTACATTCATGCATTTGGCTGAAGTTTTTTTACAAAGCGACTGGTATTGCATTCAAGGTATATATTCCTGTGTGGCTCAGTGGTAGAGCATTGTGTCAGCAGCGCAAAAGGTTGTGGGTTCGATTCCCAGGGAACACACATACTGATTAAAAAATGTATAACCTGAATGCAGTTGTAAGTCGCTTTGGATAAAAGCGTCCGCTAAATGTGTAAATATAAATATATTTTATTAGTTCATGCATTGCTGGGAATGGGTAAAAGTGGCTTTTCCTTCCTCTTAAACGTTATATGCTGAAAATAAGTATGTTAGACACTAGTTGAGCTCATATTTCAAAATTGTTTTGCTGTTGATTATTTTCCCATCTAGAATTTATCATCCTTGGGCCTTTTCTGTCATGCTTTAATCTGCTTTGAATTCTGTAAAAAAAAAAATATGCTTGACTTGTGTTGTAATTTAAGGAAGTATTACTATAAAAGGCGGTCTAAAAGAATGGAAACCAAAAATTAACAGTTCATTTTGATATTTATTTTCAAATTTAAGGAATATCATACTGCCTGAAATATGCTCTAAATTTAAAGTTTGGGCAAATCAACTTGCAGTGTCAGTGAATTAGTTTCCCTTTTCCATAGAGTCTTCCTTTTTTAGTCATTTGTCAGGACACGCCTTGTAAATTGTCTTTGGTTAACTGGGACATTTCTTTAAATTAGGAATACACGATATGAAAAATTCTAACCGATAAATTCATATTTTTATATTATAATTTTCATATAATCTACAGTTTGTGTACCCAGGAGAATACAAAATCTAAGATGCACTGACGAAACTGACATTTAGTAGCTCTGGCCTAACTATAATAGCAAACATCAGTCCTGACTCTTCAAATGGTTTTATTTTTTGTGTAAGGCACCACAGTACTTTATCTGTTAAACCATTTCTGTTACTAGAAATGGTTTAACAGAACTGTGGTTTATATGCAATTAACAACACATTTATATTCAACTATTTCATGCTTGAAATATTTAATATTAATAGTCCCTGACAAGCCATACATGAGCTTTGCTTATCAACAGCCAAACCTTTCATAAGCACTGATATTCAAGGCTAATGAGTGTGTAACCATTGCCCCTTTTTATTGCTTAGTTTTCCTTTGGTGATCTTGCTTATTGAGCAATAATGTTCTTGTGTATGGTTCCTCTGAAACGATTTTTTCAACTGATGTCACCGTATTGGTTAAAGCTAATATCTTTTAAAGTGAGTCCAATGCTGTTTCAAGTGTTGCTCGTTTAGGGTGAATGCTTATTTATGTTGAGTAATTCAAGTGTTTGCCAGGAATAGTATCATTCTCTTCCAGGTATCAGTTTGTTTTTTAATCATACACTAAAATTGAGGAAGAAGAGACCAAGTCGCTTCCACTATGGAACATGCACAGTTTTAAAATGCTTCCCTAAAATTGTCCTGATTCAAAGGGTAGTGCAAAGTTACAGGGAAATAGTTGCCTGATGTTTTTAGATCCGCTATATTTATTTATTTTATTTATTACACTAGAATAATAAAAATATAAAAAGTCTTAGGAACAAGCAAGGTTATGGGCTGTGCTGCAAAAATCGGTTTCAGTATTTTTGTCTTGATTTCCTCTTCCAGAATCCATAAATGATAAATTTACTTGAAAAGCAAAATAACATTAAATATAAAGTCTTGTTAGGTTTATGCCTAATCAAGAAAAAATATATTATTTAGGTTAAGAACAATAAACTTATTCAAAAGAGAATAAGCTTATTTTTCTAACCGCTTTGGAAAACATTTTCTCTCTCTTTCATTTTTCTTTTTCTTAAATAAGCTTACACTTCACTTATTTTTTTTTAAACATTGTATCTGAAAAAAATACTTCTATCATTTTCCTGACGTGTGCACTGAACAAGCATCTAGGTCTCAGCATTTTTTCTCAGGGTCTTGCACAATGAACATCTTATGGCTGTGTGAAGTTGAAACATTTAGTTTTTTAGAAATGCATCCTCCTTAATGCCTATTTTTAATGCTTTTTAAATTCATCTTCTGTGTCATGCATTTAATTTGGCATGATTTAATGCATGCATAAAATAATTTCATTTATTAATTGTAAGATAAGCATTAATTCTAAATCGCAGCTACAAGTATGTACTGCACAATTTTTTTTTTTTTTTTATCAAGAGTTCATTTAGCCAGCTTTACATTAAGGCATTCTAACGAAGCTGTGGAGATCTAAAATCCACTGTGTAGTTGTTTGGTGTAGTTCAAAGCACAGTTACAGGTTTATGTTTTATAAATGAGGTACAATGCATTTATTTCTCAGCACTGGACATGGCTTTTCCCCCCCGAGGAGGCTGCTAAAATGGGTCGTTCGCCATAAAGGAGCCATAGCATCTCTAATTCAAATTAGAATTAGACTATGCCTCCTGTCTAAAATACACTTCATTGAAAAGTCTGTGAAGCTCTGGAGTAGCAGGTAACCTCAGGTAACAACCCAACCGTCCTGACTTGCCGCTTTGTATTTAAAGCATCTGAAGCTAACTCATCTGTGGAGTTCAGGAAGTAGCCCCAGCCAATAATTATATGGAAGTATAAACGGCAGTTTGATCCCTGGGAGATTTTGAGGAGACCCAGTTGTAGTAGTAATGTGGTAAAGCTGTTAAAATACGGTGATGTCTGTTTTATTTAGCAGGGCTGCACCTTTTTGGCCTACTAATACCTTGACCTATGTGGCGAAATTACATAAGTGTTCATTGATTCAGACCTTGGATACCTGAATTATTATAATGATCATGAAACGGTCCTGTAATAAATATGTTTTAGGGCTATAAATCAGGGTGTAAATGAGAGGCAGATGTTGGAAAGACGAGTCACATCTGCACACGTGCGGATGCCAAGTATCTCTCCGTGCAGATGAACGCTGCATCACTGCAGACAGATGTGTTGGGTATTTCCGAGCCGTACGAAAGGCATGCATAATCGCTTGAGGCTTTTCTGCCTCTGTACCTTGTTTGGCTGAAAACCTTCTTCAACAGTAAATGATGTGTACAGTGATTTTTTTTTTTTAAGGTTCTCAAGGGAACAAGTTTTGTGTCTGCAGAATATCCGAGAGTTTTCTTGACGCTTAGCCTGACTCTGGAGGTCAAACTGAAGATCTTAAGAAAAGACACGTATGCATAAAATGAGACTACAGGGCTATAAGTAGTATTTATGTACTCAATTATATTTATTATTATAGCATACTCCGTATTACTTAATATCAGCATTTTTTTAATGTTTGATTTTTTTTTTATTAATGTATATTTCATTATTTTTCCAAATCAGTTATTTGTGTAGAAACGTTAGCTAAATTGAAAATTTACTCTGTCATAATTTACTTGTATTATAATTTTCAATTAACTGATAACCTATTTTTTAACAATATTGCTCAAAATGCCAATCCCTACAATTTGAGTGTTTTGTTCCTTTTAGGCTGTTCATATTGATTGGCAACGTTTTGATTTACCTAATGAAATTAATACAGAGAAAGATGTCTTTCTGCATGACTCATGCTTTGCCATTACTTATTGCTTAATTGTATCAGTTTCTCCATATAGGTCTATATGAATGGAAAGAAATGAAGCGTAAGGCTTTTGGCCAGGAGGATAGTCCATTGTTAGGCCTTGTGCAATGTTTGTCTCTCTGTAAAGGTTCTAAAGACTCAAGGCACTTAGTTCATCTGCATCTTTTCCTTGTAAACACAACATAAAGGCAAGGCAAGTTTATTTATATAGCACATTTCATACACGGTGGTAATTCAAAGTGCTTTACATAAAAGGAAGTGAAATAGTCATAAAATAATAATAAAAACAATGAATTAAAAATAATAATAATGATCATAGCAATGAAAACAAGGAAATTATGTAAAGGCTCAAACAACATAAGGCCCAGTATGGGTTTCAAGTGTCACAGCCTCTCAATAATTGACCTGTTTAATAGAATTAACCCAGATGAGGTGTTGCATACTTGATGTGTGGCTCTGCTGCATCACACAGGCTGAGGGATGTCTGAGACAGATGTATGAAGTCGGCGTGAAATCAAACATGACCCCATTTCATTTCTAAACACATATTTTTGGCTATGTTGGGCACAATCTCTTTCTCTAACTTTGTAATCGATCATCAAAATGTAATAACTACTTGCACAAAAGTGCTGTTTCTTTTAAAAAATTCTGTTTCACATGGAAATATCATGTCCCATTATAGAAATTTTTTTTGTGCTAATTATGCTATTTTGTGTTGACTTTAATACATTAGAAGAAAAATAAATATTTGTGAATGAGACAAAATCTTGGCAGAATAACTCATCTTTGACGGTCAGAGATTGTATCTGCTCTTCCTGTTTGAGCAGAAACCGCTGCACCATGAAAGGGAAACCAAATCATTTGCCATTCAAAACTTTCAATATAATGTCATGCCAAATATTATCCATTTCTCTGGATTCAGCTGTGGGTAAACAAATTGTATCACTTGTCCTTGCACTTCAGGATTTTAGTGTTGCTACAAACATATTTAGAGTATTATTACATTTATTTGTTTTTCTACATTTCTATTACTACTTTGTTTGTTTTAACAGAGAAAACATGTCTTGAACAGCCATATTAACGCTTTTGATCTTTCAGCTCGTTCTGATTAGAAATGTTTGAGCACTGATTTAATGTCAGAATCGGACAAAACATATATGTGATGCTATGTTGGATGGCACTTGGTTTTATCATGAATTGATTGGCTAACTAGGGTACATTATAATCCCTTTTAAGTTGTAAATAAACTGTTTAATTTTTGTCAGTAAGGAATGAATACATTTATTTAGCAAGGATGCATTGATCAAAAGGGATTTATAATGTCACAAAAGATTTCTGTTTCAAGTAAATGCTGTTCTTCTAGTTTTTTCATTTAAAAAAAGTCCTTTAAAAAAGTATCAGTTTCCAAGAAATATTGAGCAGCACATCTATTTTCAACATTGATCAGAATTAGAAATGTTTATTGAGCAGCAAATCAGAATATTAGGATAATTTCTAAATGATCATGTGATCCTGAAGACTGGAGTGATGAGGCTGAAAATTCATCTTTGCATCACAGGAATAAAATATATTAAAAATATAAAACAGCTGTTTAAAATTAAGAATATTTCAGAATATTGTTTTTTTACAGTTTTTGATCAAATAAATGCAGCCTTGGTGAGCATAATTCATTCAGAAACATGAAAAATCTTACTGACCCCAAGATTTTCTCTCTGTTACCATATTGTTTTCAGGTCTCCACTCTTTGTTTAACACCACAAACATGTAAATAGTTTGATTGTGATGTGGACTGATTAGCATCAGCCTTTGGCAGAACAAAATCAGTGTCTTTGTTTTTTTTCCTGAAAATCACATTTATTCTTTGCCGCAGTGTAAAGCGGGTGCCAGGGTTGAGAACAATACTGTGGTCTTTTGACCGATGATGTATCGCTAATTTTGTAATGTGCCACTAATTTGATTTGTCTCGAATCATTATGTCTAGGTGGGGTGAAATCGGTTATAAGGTTGTAAATCGATGTGGTCACTTAGAGCAGTCTGGCTGCAGATATTGCTCTTGATCAGTTTGAGATGTTTTTGCAGTAAGCCCCCACCCAGCACACCCTAGAAACCGAATAACAATGTGCTAACAGCCACACTGTACGCCCTAGAATCATTTCAGTGTGTTTTGAATGTACAGTAATGTCCTCTTTTTCTCCCCTCAGGTCCATTTACAGATGTGGTGACCAGCACCCTAAAGCTTGCTAACCCCACAGACAGAAATGTGTGCTTTAAAGTAAAGACGACTGCACCGCGCCGATACTGTGTGCGGCCAAACAGTGGAGTGCTTGATGCCGGAACCTCGATCAACGTCTCTGGTAAACACACCTCGTTTGTCTTTTTGATGTTACTCACAATAAATGAAGCGTTTAAAGCTATGCCTCAATTCTACCAATGCAAATACCAATACCAAAGCCCACAATACCAAAGCCCACATGTTGCAAAGTTCAAAGCATTTGTTGATGTATAGTTGAGGACAGTTTGAGCTCTCGATGAGCCTTTTAATGGTTTGTCAAATTAGCAAATAGCATAGCACACATTTTCATATGTAATTTTACATATAACAAATAATTTTATAAGAAGAGTGTAGTAGTAATAAAAAATGTTATGTATGCAACATTGTTTGTTAATAGTATTGTTTTGCTTGCTTCATAATTATCAATAATATTATTAGACGTTATTATTTTTACTTATATATGTAATTGTAATGATTTATTATTCATAAATTAGTTTTGCCTGCTACATAATAACAATTATAATAGCTGTTATACTAACTATATTTTTTATATATTCATATAATGTAATTAATTTTTTATATTATTTATTGTTTTGCTTGCTACATAATTAGCCAAAATGAAGTATTTTTCTCCATTCACTGGTTCACATGCACTGTCTTAGACTTAATCAGAATCAGAATGAGCTTTATTGGCCAGGTATGTTTACACATACGAGGAATTTGTTATAGTGACAGAAGCTCCACAGTGCAACAGAATGACAGCAACAGGACAGGACACAGACAACAAAAGAACAATATACAAATAGGCAATATACAAAATAGCAAAAACACAATATACAATACAGACAATTATGTGTGTACAGGTCTGTCGTGCAAATTTGAAAAGAAAAAAATAAGTATGTGTGGTGAATAAATAATTGTATAATAGTGTTGTGTGTTCCACGTTTAATGTCAAGTGTTCATGAGATGGATTGCTTGGGGAAAGAAACTGTTTCTGTGTCTGGTCGTTCTGGTGCTCAGAGCTCTGTAGCGTCGACCAGACGGTAACAGTTCAAAGAGGGAGTGTGCTGGATGTGAGGGGTCCAGAGTGATTTTGCCAGCCCTTTTGCTCACTCTGGATGAGTACAGTTCTTGAGGAGTGGGGAGGGTTGTGCCAATGATTCGCTCAGCAGTCCGGACTACCCTCCATAGTCTTCTGAGGTCAGATTTGGTAGCTGAGGTGAACCAGACAAGTATTAACGTGCAGAGCACGGATTCAATGATGGCAGAGTAGAACTGTTTCAGCAACTCTTGTGGCAGGTTGAACTTCCTCAGCTGGCGAAGGAAGTACAGCCTCTGCTGGGCCTTTTTCACCATAGACTCAATGTGATTGTCCCACTTCAGGTCCTGAGAGATGGTGGTGCCCAGGAATCGTCATACATCGCTATTAGGACCGCACTTCCTACTGTGACAAGTTTGCCGCATCAGCGTGGAAGTTATCAGTCTAAAAATCAGTCTAGGTGAAAATCAAAATTAGATTTATTATAAAGAGCAACAGTATAACAGGAAATATTGGACATAAACGAACACGTTAATGATAAAATATTTTCAGGTAAGTTCATATTTTTGGAGTATTAAAACCGATAGGCTACATCAGTCATACAGCGCTCCAGACCGCGCGCCCCATGACGAGCCCAGTTTTAGACTGATAACTTATTAACTGCATATTTTTTATAATAACAATGATGAAGAATAAGCATCAATGTTTTTTGTTGATGTGCTGTAAAGAAAACGAAATGCTGCAGGTGCAGTTTCGTCATGTTCATTCATAGCTCGAAGTTGATCAAGATTTTTGCACTCTTGTCCTAATTTGTAATTTGTTAATTTTTGACGTGGGCTTAGTTTTAGAGTCCATTTTTAAAACATTTCCAATGAGGAGAAGAAGCCTAAAGGCCCGGGTATACTTCACTTTCCGCGTTCCTTTCCGTCTCGCAGCTTTCAAAGTATACTCAGCCGCAGAAGAGTGCGGACAGACCGTCCGCGCGGTCTCAAATTGCCTGCACGCGGACGGGGTGCACGGCTGTCCGCGAGCTGTCTTGATGACAAAATGACATAATGCGGACGGTGCACGGATGTGGACAGCCGAAGTATACTTTGGCCTTAATCCTCATTTGCGCGTGTGTGTGAGGTGAAATAGCAGGGCAATTTGATAGCTCAATAATAATAGGCCGCCTAATAATTATAAGAGATTTATACATTAATAGTAAAATGATCACAATATCGTCTTGATACACGATTCTATCGGCACAACCCTAATCCACAGACCTGTTTGCTCTGTAGGCAAACTACAGGGGGTCCAGTGGAGGCCTTCAGATAAGCCAAAACCAGTTTTTAAAATGATTTCATGACCACAGACGTTAGAGCCACAGGTCTGCAGTCATTAAGTCCAGTAATTTTGGGTTTCTTTGGGACGGTGGTGGAGCGCTTTATGCATGAGGGGACTTCGCACAGCTCCAGTGATCTGTTGAAGATGGGGGCCAGCTGGTCCGCACAGGATTTCAGACAGACTGGTCTCACACCGAATAATTCCTCTTTACCACTCTGATCTCCTTTTCCAGTGTGTATTTGGCCTGTTTATACAATACTGTATCCCCCTTTCTGTAAGCATCTTCTTTGGCCTGGCGTAGCCTGTCTGAGTTTTGCAGTGAACTCAGTTTGTCATTGTTGTAGGTTAAACGAGTCCTGGTAGGAATGCACATATCCTCACAGAAACTGATATAGGTTGTTACAGTCTCTGTGAGCTCATCCAGATCGTTTGCAGCAGCCTCAAAAACAGACCAATCAAATCAAAACAAGCTTTTAAGTCATTCTCTGCTTCATTAGTCCATCTTTTAACAGTTCTTAATACAGGTTTAGCAGATTTAAATTTCTGCCTTATACTTTAGGTTGGTATGAGATGAACCAAAACAGTGATCAGAGAGTCCTAAATCTGCTCGTGGGACAGAGTGATATGCCTCCTTTATTGCTGTGTAACAGTGATCCAATATATTACTGTCTCTGGTGGGACATGTGATGTGCTGTCTGTATTTTGGCAGTTCGCGGGAGAGATTTGCTTTATTAAAGTCCCCGAGAATGATTAAAACAGAGTCCGGGTGTTTTTGTTCTGTGTCAGATCAGATCAGCGAGTTTCTGTAAATCTGAGCTCACGTGCGCTTGCGGAGGAATGTAGACACTCATGAGAATGAATGAACAAATGATTCGCTGTTTAAATATTTTTTTTTTTATGTTGCCGATACAGAGCCATATATAGCTTCATTACATTAAATACAGTGCTCTGACTCATCTGCACCAAGTCTGTAGATTGTGGAGGAACTACTTTGACATCAGTGTTGTGTGTATGACAAACGTTTGGAATTATGAAACCATCAGCAGTCTCACAAAGAACCAAGTGTTAAAGTTGACTTTGTTTTCAAATGATTATTAGCTCTCTCGGGTAGTTGTTCTGTATGAGCAGTTTATATTTAGGTCATTTTGAAAGGGATAGTTTAATATTGAATCATATTTGATCATTTTTGTTGATCTGTCACAGGACGTCTGTTTGTGTGAGCTTGACGGCTTGACTTGTATCTGTCGGCACTTCTGTCTGTGTGGATCCAGACTCCTGTCCCTGTTACAAGTGTTACCCCTTTTTGCAGACAGGTTTTTTTGACACGTCCTGGTTTCAGTAACAAGGTGATGCGTCTGTATGTGTGAAGCTTCAGGGATTAATCAGAAACACACACCTTTTGTTTTGTTGTTTTTGAACGGAAGGCTGAGAATGACACAAAAACTGACAAACCCCAAAAAACCTAGGAATAAGCTAATTCAAATCAAATCCCAAATTCAGGCTAATATGAAGCAGTATTGTTATTTGTAAATTTAAGCTAAAAGCTTTAAAATAGTTTTGTGTAATTAAAATACAATTTAGGTATAAAATACGAGATGGAAAAACTTGAATGAAAATTAGAAATGCTTCCTTGAAAACTAAGTTAAATAAGTTTAAGATGAAGTACTAAAATAAAAAATATAGTTGTATAGAAATATATAAAAATTATAAAAATGACCAAAGCACAAAGTAAAATTACTAAAACATTAACAAATTAAAATGTAATATATGAAAGTCCAAATATTAATATATACTATATAAATAATGATAAAATACCACTGATTTGAAGGCACATTTGAAAATGGCGATTAGCACATTTTTTGTGGTTTTCAGTTTTGGTGACATGAGCAACAGTGACTGTTGAAATGATATTTTTGTGTCCATCAATGTGGCAAAGTTGAAAGTAGTTTAACTTTTTGCAGATTATCTAATTGGAGTGAACACATATCTCCTGTGAGATACTGTGGTTGGCAAAATGAAGGAGACGTTTGTGTTCCAGCACCTTTATATCTATTACCCAACTGCTCTTTGTGCATGACTAAAGCCTTTACATAACCAAGAGATATTTTTGTAACGACAGTTGTTGGTGTCTGAGACCTTCGAGAGTTTTCCTAATAACTCAACTCGTTTGAAATCTCCGAGCCTCTTGGAATCTCATGGACGTTGTTAAATTGCTCTCATTATTCCATGTTGGTTCCAATGTTTTGGGATTTCTCTCCATGGTGAGACGCCTGGTCCCTGTCAATATATACAATAGCTCTGACTCACACAGTTTTCCTTGACTGGTGTTTGAATCAATGACAGGCTAACTCATCCCTGGCGTGTTTATTACAGGGGATGCACAACGGATTTCACTTAATACGCTTTTGACTTTTATCCAGACCTGTGAGACGAGCCTCACGTCTCATTCTCAGACATCACTGTCTGTCTGGGTTCTGAAGTTATTTGTCCACAGTTCAAAAGCAACAACTTCAAGTTCTGAATCACTCACACACACACACACACACACACACACACACACATACATACTGTCACAATCATATCCAATTACATGTTGATTATACCTACTTGTTAATACATTTCTCTGACTCAGAACCTTTGCTTTGGAACTTAGTAAGGTAAGTGCATTTTTCCAAACCATTAGTGTTGTCTGGATTTCCTCTCATTTTCTCCCTCTCTCCATTAAGGCTTCACAGTTATGCCGAGGGGATTCCGAGGTCATGTTTCATAATTAATGAAGTTGTTCGCTTTTGATCTCCAGGGATTCAGTTAATTACGCAGTGGAATGATTGTGTGCAGTCAGGTGTTTTGTACTTTTTATTTGAGATGACCGCTGCCATCGCTTGAATTCACATGGTCCAGGGAACATTTTATGCAGTTGTCCTGCCCCCAGACCATGGCTCCAAAGATGACCACTCAAGCTGTGACCACACAAACTCGGTGTGATTTAGAAATAGTTCTCTTTTAAGAATTCAAGAAAGAACTGAATGTGCAGACAGCTCATAAAATGTGTGTAAAAGACAGAGATTGTGCCAAATGTGGTTGCTTTCAAAACAAAAAAAGAGATTTAGAAGGACCTTTCCGTACATGAACAGTCCTCATCTTTCTACATTGCACAGAGATTCCTAATAAACAGTGTGCATACCTGAGAGCATACATTAGTTACTATTTGTAATGTTAATCACATTAAATGGCCAAACATGATCAGATTAATCCCAGACTGCATTGGTTGTTGTTTTTTTATCTTTTGTTTCTTGTAATTTTTCAACAATCTTCAGGCTAACATTTTCCATATTTTGCAAATATAAGCATCACATAAAGATGTTCTTTGTTAAAGAAAGAATGCTCTCCTCCTTTAATAATCATTAAATCACTGCCTCGCTTGTATTGGATTGTGTCAGTAGTGAACTGTCAATCACAGTCAGCATGGAGCCGCCCATTTTATTGTTCACAACCAGAACTCTTCATTCTTCGACTATTCAGTCTTTGTTTAGACAGGCAGCAAAATTAGATTTTTTTTTATGTGTCCGACTCAAATCTGTTCAGTTATTTGTAGTCTGAACATTGAAAAAACACAGGAAATGTGTTTTTCAAATATACATGTGGTTTGAAATCTAATTGTTTCAGTCTAAACAGCAAGTTTTTGTCATTAGACAGAAATGCAGTAAAAACTGGAATTTTGTGAAATATTACAGTTTAAAATGACTATTTTCTATTTTAATACATTTAAAGTGTAATTTATACATGTTATGCAAAGCCAAATTTTCAGCATCATTATTCGTCTTCAGTGTCACATGATTCTCCTTCAGAAATCATTCTAATGTGCTAATTTATTGCTTAAGAAACATTCTTATTATTTTTTCAAAAACTGATACATTTTTTTTCTTTGATGAATTCAAAGTTCAAAAGAACAGCATTTGTTTGAAATATAAATATTTTGTAACATTTATAAATGTCTTTACTGTCACTTTTGATCAATGGAATGTGTCCTTGCTGAATAAAAGTGTTCTTTTACAAACATTTAAACGAGTGTATATAAATCAGATAATCAAAGACAACAGTTTTGGAGAAACAAACAGATCAATGATTTACGTTGTTACAAAATGACAGTCAGAGTGTGGACAGTATGTCCTTTACATTGACTTTGACAACAAAACAGATTCATATGCAGCGTGAACAAAGGCTATATGTTCATATAATAATATAACATTGCTGCCATCAACGACAAATCATAGCTTGAACTTGAACAGACTTCTTGGTTCAAGGATAGCAACAATTATGTGTGAGAAATCTGAATATTTGCTCAGTGCAATTTTTTTTTTCTTCTCAGAAATATTAATGATGTGAGCTGTACAAATAAAGCCATGTCAAGACTCATTTAAACCCTCTTCCTCTGTAGATGCGTGTAAAAATACCCCCTTGGTGGTGATGGTGAAACACCGTTCTTTTAAGTGCAGTTGGAAAGATTGGGACTGACAAAACAGGACATTCCCAATCTGTCTCAGCCGTCTGTTTTCAGTTTGCAATATCGACGGTACTTGATTGCCATAATGGCACGCAAAACCAAAGTGAGGTTTTTAACTCGCAAGGGAGTGAGCTCGGCAGTAGTAGCCACATCTGAGAGAGCCTTTGAAATTAAGAGATCATTTGTTTTTAATGAAACTTGGCAGCAGTTTTACAAAATCACGCACACATTCACCCCCAATGTTTTAAAAAGACCCTTTTGAATCCGAATTGTCTTTTTAAAAGGGTGATGGGGTGAAATCAAACTTCAGAACCGATCTCAACAGTGCCAGAGCCCTCGCACGCCAGGCATAAGAAAGTGATCATTGTAAATCACGGTAACAGCTCTAAATTAGCTTTTGCTCATTGGAATGACATCAAATAACACGGCCTTCTTTTGGATGGTGCTGATGGGGTTGTAGACGTGAACTTCCTCACACCAACACCTGGTTTGAGTTAAAGGCTGAATGTGTTATTATTAACTTGAAAAACACTGTTTAGGAGCTGTAAGAAAAATTACCCTTCTGGGGTCAATTAAGTTTTATCAGCAATGTTTGTAGTGGGATTATATGCAATGAATAGCTAAATATTTTTGTTTCAGAGTAATGCTCTACACCCAAGTATTTTATCACATTTGAACTGTTGAGATGCCTTTGTCTCATACTAATGCTAACAGAATGCAGTTTTACTTAAAATTCAGAAATTATGTTGGAGCCTTGGCCTAGTGTTTGGTGCTAATGTAGGCAGCACAGGTTCGAATCTGGCTCAGAACATTTCCCAAACTGGTTCCTTCTCCTTCCTCTCCTGTTCTCTTTTGACTGTCTTGCCAATACAAGTCTGGAAAATGCTAAATGAATTATGTATTTATGTCCTTGTGTTTGTTTGTTTGTACAGTGATGCTGCAACCGTTCGATTATGATCCGAATGAGAAAAGCAAACACAAGTTTATGGTACAGTCTCTGCTGGCCCCACCTGACATGACCGACACCGAGGCAGTGGTGAGTACTGATCCATGCCACCTGCTTTCTCAAGGTTTATACTTTCACTTGTTCAGAAGCATTTCTTTTTGGTTGCATATGCTCCTTTTTTAGTAACACTGTGAAGCCTGGATATGTAAGGTATTATTATATTATAAAACCATTGATGTCCTAAAAGCTGATGTCTTGCACATTATAATTGGTCCTGAAATTTATTTTAGATTTGTTAAGGGAAGGTGAATTCATAAATATGCAAATATTGTATTATTTATATACTTCTATAGTATTTATTAATATTTTAAATAAACTTTTATTTTTGTTTACATTTAAATTACATGTGCTTTTATAATTGTATTAGTTTTTTGTATTTCTATTCAGCTTAAATGTATTTTCATTTCAGTTTTAATAACATTAGTACTTCAGCTTGAGCTCATTTTATTTCAGTTAGTTTCGAAGACAACATTTCTAATTGCTAATATTTATTTATGATTTAATTTTACATTTCTCAACTAATATTCGTATTTTAACGTATTTCAACTTTTTTCAGTTAACAAAAATGATTTGTAATAGTTTATTAACAATAAAAGCACTGGTCATAAAACAGTATTTGCATTATTTTAGTTTCAATATATATAAGCTTCATAGAGAGTGTGCTGCAGTGCCAGAGAGTAAAAACATTATGATAACCTCCAGCATAGAGCAACAACATGGTCTGAGTTTTCTGTTCAAGTAATACAAACAGATGTCATATAACAACAGCGGTATTTGACTGGCCCAAGATTACGATCCAAATCTCATGTTCATAACTCTTTTGAAGCTTTCTGAATGATGCCCCAAATAGAGCATACTGAAAATGTGTGTGCATGTGCAGATGTAACGATAAATAGGTTATGAAAACGTCAGGAATGGAGAATCGGAAAGAAAATGTAGAGCAGAGATCTGGCTACTTATTCGCTGTCCTGAGCTATTTCCACTATTCCTGTTGATGGCTCTAAAGCTCAGCTCCAAAACCGAGCGAACTGCCTCGCCGTCTGTGGTGTAGTCTTCTAAGATAGAACTACAATGTCTGATTTGAAACTCTCTCAATGGGCAATTTAATACAACCCACATCCACAATTGGCATCAGTTTGAATTTGATATTTTCTATTGTCTATCAATATGCTGTAGTACTTTTTATTAACTAAATTTATTTCGGGAAATCTTCCCTGGCCTTCAATGAGCCTAAAAATGCTGTGTTTGTACGCAGGTCGCTAGGGTTTGTAAACCGCTCATGAGGTGTTTATTTGGTGTATAATCATATGTATGCGCGTGTTTACATATGTTGTTCTTCTCTCATGCAGTGGAAGGACGCCAAGCCCGAGGATCTGATGGACTCCAAGCTGAGATGTGTCTTTGACATGCCCGCTGAAAATGAGAAAACAGTGAGTGGATGGGTTTTCATGTTCTTCCTCATGTTAGCGCTGAGCTCTAGGCAGTTTATGAAATGACAAAGGCAGCAGGCATGATGCCCTGTCCTAAAACTAATAAGCTAAACAGATTCTTGGGTCTTTTATGGATGCATTTGCTCATGAGTCTCTATGTGTGTGTGAACCTGATTGTGGCCACAGCATGAAATGGAAAGCAATAAGATAGCCTCCAGTCTCTCAAAGTCGGAATCATCCACATTGTCTATGAAGTCCATGGCCTCCAGTCTGGATGATGGAGAGGTGAAGAAGATCATGGAGGAATGTAAAAGACTGCAGACGGAGGTGCAGCGGCTACGAGAGGAGAACAGACAGATCAGGGTGAGTAATGTTTGCTAATTGCGTTTTCGCAAATGTCATAAAATATCATACAAATATTTTCTTTGAAACTCAAAATAAATGTACTTAATGTATTTATATAAATGCATCATTCAGTCATTCATTAATGTATTTGTCAATTCTCCGAGTAATATTACATTATATACTCTACAGTTTAGAAGTTTGAGGTTGGTAACAGTTTCTGAAAGAAGTCTCTTAATGCTCAAAGAGGTTGCATTTATTTGATCAAACATACAGGAATATTGTGAAATGTTATTATACATTTTTTTATGTAATTTATTCCTGTAATGCAAAGCTGAATTTTCAGCATTAATGCTCTGGGCCCGTATTTATCAAGCTTCTCAAAGTGCCATTTTAGTCTTAAGTGCTGAGAATTCATGAAATGTACTCCTACTTTCAAACTTAAGTATAAAATCAAGTTATCGATTTTTTTTTAAAGCTAAGAATCATTCTTTCTCTCCCAGTAATTTAAGACAGCTGGAGAGGTCTCAAGTGGTTAGGAGTTGCCAGTAGGGGCTTGTGATGGTGTTGAAGAGACAGAGACGTGCGCTGAACGAATCTTTCAAGAGGAGGAAGAATCTTCTTGAAATGTTTGGCAACGAGCAATTAATCAAACTGTTACATTTCCTCAGTTATTCATAACCAGCAAAGAACTTTACATTACCAAAGAACATCATCACTGACTTCAGTCTAGCGCAAGTATTATGCGATCTACACTGTATGATGAATAAATCTCTTACCCTTTATTTACACTGCACGCTAGTGATGCGCAGATGAGCTCAAACGTCACCCGAATCCACTGCTTCAAATAAATGATCTGCCCGCCACCCACCCGCATCTACATTTTTCTCTGATTCAGATAACCGACCCGCACCCGATCGTCACATTACAATGATTCTTATTACACTAATTCTTAGTTTTGCATGATTATATGATGAATGGATGGTTCATTTTTAACAGCAGATTCAGTGATGTGTGAGCTGATCTGTGCATCACGTCTGCCGCGCATTACGGCTCCGACGCGGCCACCTGAGCTGATAGTGGTCGCTCTAGTCAAGTCAGTGATTGTTTTTATACCATAGATATATATATTATACCAGCCACGCCGCGGCATGTTTCAGAAGCATCCCAGAATCTCGTGGTCTCGCGAATCCAGTTGCTTCGCTCCTGGTGTGATTTGGCACCGCATGAAGGACGGAACAAAACGTCATCGGAGCCGTAAGGGGTAACGATACCAGGCTAATACAATGATAATAGGCTGCTTTTTGTGTTCCCGTGGCTCAGTGGTAGAGCATTGCGTTAGCAGCGCAAAAGGTTGGGAACCAGGGAACACATACTGATAAAAATGTATAGACTGAATGCACTGTCGCTTTGGATAAAAGTCTGCTAAATGCATGTAATGGTTATTCTTTGGCCAGATTATAGTCTACACTTTCTTAATAGCATAAACACATGCTTTACTCCATTCAAACTTGATCTGGAATGCCGCTGTATCTGTCACTGCAACTTCCCGAACAGGTGAACACACACAAAAATGAAATCTGTGTGACCAATATTAGAGAATATTTTCACTAATGATACATCCACCCGTTACCCACCCGCGATGACCCACCCAACCGCGGATACAACCGCCATCCGCGCATCACTACTGCACGCGTCTGTGGCACATTACAGCTGATCTGCCGCGCCGTGGCAAGTTTCTGAAGCGGTTCTCTGCGCTGCATCACTAAAGATTCTATTTTTGAACTGCGTTTATACTTGAGTTTGAAAGTAGGAGTAAATGTCATGAATTCTCAGCACTTAAGACTAAAATGGCACTTTGAGAAGCTTGATAAATACGGGCCCAGATCTTCAGTGTCGCATGATACTTGTTGAATGTTGATTTCGGAAGAAACTTTATATTTTTATAAATGATGGATAGCAAAATAGAAATCTCTATGCTTTTTATTTTAAATGTAACATTATAAATGTCTTTACTTGTTACCTTGAATTATTTTAATGCATCCATGCTGAATAAAATGAATGATAGTGTATACAGAACAGCAATTTAGATTAAATGACTGGAAATAGAAATTAAAAGTGGGTTTTACACACAAATGCTTTTTGGTCAGTTCTTGTATGATCACTTTACTTACTA
Source organism: Ptychobarbus kaznakovi (assembly GCA_027422405.1). Taxonomy (NCBI): domain Eukaryota; kingdom Metazoa; phylum Chordata; class Actinopteri; order Cypriniformes; family Cyprinidae; genus Ptychobarbus; species Ptychobarbus kaznakovi. Next base: position 3,820,075 of record CM049800.1, on the reverse strand, counting down.
ACTTGATTTTAGAGGCAATGAAAATGATGCTTAAATTACCAGTAGCCTGAGACAAAATAAAAAGCTTGAAAGTGGCATTGAAGCGTGCACTTACTCTAAATGCTGTGTTTAATTTAATTACAGGAATTTTGTCTTGTCTTTAAAGCTGTAACATTTTAATTGATTTTCTTCCTCTGATGTCCTCTTAAAATGTTTTTGTTGTGCCTTAAACAGAGTATTTAAGTTTTTCATGACAACTTTGGCCCTTTGTCAATGTTCAGGCTGCGTTTAATGAATGCCATATTTATATCTGCCACCCTGCTCTCTAGGTATAGACAATACAGAACTGCCATAATGATCGACCAGATGACTTTTGCGCTTGTTCACATATTGTTTAAATTTGTAACGGCCACAGGATGTTGAACATACTGAGAGACGGATCTGAAGATAACCTGGCCTTGCTCATCAGCGCTGTGTGAAGCTGCAGCTGGGGACCATTACTGCTGCTTGTTTAATGAGACAAGCACATGGCCAAAAGCGCTTTTCATAACTCTCCAGATTATTTCTGTCATCTAACTATCTTTATCTCTCTCTCTCTCCGCCCCTCCCCCATATCCACTCCCCAGCAGGAAGATGATGGTCTGCGGATGAGGAAGAGCACAGTAATGTCCGCTCCGTACTCCTCTCCAGCGGTGAGGATGAAGGAGGAGGGGCTGAGCACCAGGATGATCGCTCTAATTGTGCTGTTTTTTGTCGTGGGTGTCATCGTAGGCAAGTTGGCTTTGTAAAGTCCAAGAGGGGAGCGCTACAAGCATGCGTTGCGGATGAAACGAAAATAAAACAGTAACCAATGCAGAATTCGTTTAATCCGAATTCCATATCATTTGGGTAGTTTTGGATTAGAGGGGTGTGTAAAATTAATAAAGAGATCAAGGAATTTATCATGTTATGTGCAAAGAAAAAAAATAATAATAATCTGACACAGCTCTTGCCTCCAAATTGTGAAATCATTCTGGCCCCTCTTCCTTTATCATTTCTTATGCAAGTTCAAATGTATAACAAATATCATAGATTTTAACCACTAAAAATGTTGTAGGGATTTTCTAACACCAGATGTGCGATTGATTTGTGGTAGAGGGAATGTTGTTTTATCACTCTTTTTTTTTTTCAATGGGTCAGAAGCAAATTTTCAACTGTGTACAAATGCTAAACGTCTTTGAAAAGTGACACATGTGCATTTAATTTATGCATACCCAAACATCGTGCATTAAAGCAGCAGTTCACTGAAGTTCAGCCTGTATATTTTCAATCACTGTCCTGTAAAGGATAAAACAAGCCTTCTAGTATCTTCCCCAGTCACACTGGTGTTAAAATAACATGCATTTGAAATCTTCCATCCACTTCTGTTCAGTCCGACTGATATGTTTGAGTAGCAACAGGTGCTATAATTCAACACACTGTTCCTCGGCAAATGAGATAACGTCACTAAATATCCACATTTTTGTAAAATGTCATAACTGTTTCACTTGCGGTCAGCCACCAATTGACGTTCAAATGCCAAAACCACCACAAAGTCTTAAGTTTAAGTGGCTTGGGCGACACAATTTGACTTTTAGGTTATTTTTGCAATTCAAACATCTTTAATTGACATTAAAGAAATGGACTGTTAGTGACAGATATTTCCAACTGCTGTTACTGGGGAAGTGTCGGTGAAACCGTTTGGCCATTCACCTACTCATTTGCTCCAAAAACCATTTGAAACTATATTTCTCTGTGAACTGCTGTGTTTTTCGGTGATGTCCCTGAAATCAACACTTCCGATTTGCACAAACAGAGTTCCCGAATATATTTTTCACCTTTCTTTATTGTCGTTTTCTTTTGGTGAGGGAGATGTGCTTGAATGCATGGCTCTGTTGAGAGCAAAACATACTTTATATTTTATTAAGCTGCTCCATAGGTGAAATGTCCTTTTATCACACCTGTTTCCATTCTGCTGCCTGTAGACCGGAGTTAATTTATTGATCAAGTCATTATATTCAGTAATAGCGCAGCTGCTAAGCGTAACGTTTGATCATGTACGTGCAACTGGTTGAAGGTCTCTCTCCCTATGAACTTTCTATCTGAAGATGCCACGAGGAGAGTTTACCATCAGGTCCATAAACACTGACCCCCTCTCACTTTACCCTCCAAAAAAAGAACAAAAAAGTAGTTAAAGGTATAGTTAACCCAGATTTTAACATTTTGTCATAATGTTCAAGTTTCCCAGCTTTTTGTGAAACACAAAAGGAGATGTTAGGAAGATTTGCTCTATTTCCATACGAAGGAAAGTAGATGGTGATTTATGATATTCTATGTTGATTTGGTGTACTGTATGAAATGATAAATTGACATTTGAGAGCTCCAATGTAAGGTTATATGTGAAAAAAGCATTAAATTACAGTCTGCTTTCTACACAAAGCTATGTATGGCTTTAGCATGTAGTGCACAGTTGTTTGAATCACATTTATGGTGTTTTTGTCCTTTTTTTTGGACCTTTTCAGGATAAATTCCCATTCACTTTTATGGAAAAGAGTAGCTTTGACATTGTGCATAGCATCTTCTTTTGAGTTTCATGGAAGAAAGTTAAACAAATGAAGTCGGAACAACATAATGGGGAGTAAACGCTGACAAAATGTTGATTCTTGAGCCAACTATTCCCTTAAAAACTGCCCCGTGTGAGTATTGTTACCTGTATTTTAGCCATGCCTAGCCTACACCTCATTTCCAGATAAATGCATGGCTTCGATATGTCTTGTCGGTGGTCTGAAATGTACACAACACTGGTTTATCTTATTAAGGCTTTAAAAAAAAACACTCCTGACATTTCTGCACTGTTTTTTCTGAGCCCTCTGTTTCTTTGCTGTCCTCTGATGTTAATTTAAGTTTGGATTTAAGTTATGAATAAAGCTTTTATTGCACAGAACTGTTTATATTAAAAATGCACTACATATAAAGAATGTCATCTTCCCATGCACAACGGTCTGATCTTTGTGAACCGAGACTCTTCCTACAGGGAACCATTTTGTGACCTGATATGTATTTGTGTCATAGTTTGGTGTTGTGGGGGTGTCTTTTTCTTTAATGTTTCTCTTCTGCCCCCCTTCTTTGAGAAGCTTTTGTTTCAGTTGATCATCTTTGGCTGATATTGGATTTCTAAGAACAGAGGAGCTTACGATATTGTCAAATGGCAAAACATTGCTTTGGAAGTAATTTAAGAGATGTTCAGGGTATAGTGATTTTTTTGGACTGGTTATTGTATAGTTCACCAAGGAGTATGATTTCCGTGGAGAGGGAGGGATTTGGGGGCCTATCAGCCAATCAGCTGGCTCGTAATTATATCTAAACCTTACTATAGTGCCCCAAACCTTCACATATGATGTAAACATGAAGGTGACTGTTTTGTATATAAATAAATAATGAGTCTAAGATGAAAATTAAGGTTGATATTCCTAGTCAAGTAGTCTATAATGGTATATAAAGAAACCCCAACTTTGTTGGACTATGTAGCATCTTAATAAATTAAATCAATAAAGCCCCAGACCAAAACTTTTTGTGATGTTTGTTCTTTTGTCCAGTTTCCATTGTCCATTTAATTGAGTAGCCATGCAAGAAGTAAATGAGTTTGTTTCTTCATAAAACAGATTTGGAGAAATGTAGCATTGCACCACTTGCTCAGCAATGGATCCTCTGCAGTGAATGGGTGCCGTAAGAATGAGAGTCCAAACAGCTGATAAAAACATCACAATAATCCACAAGTAATCTACATGACTAAACGAGAAAAAAAATCCACAATTAAGACATTTTAAATTCAAATAATTTCTTCAAACAAATTCTTTCTCCATTGAAAAAGACTAAATCTGGAGATAAATATGCACAGATCAAACACCATATACAGTACAAGCGAAGACGGTTCAGGACAACGGGATTGACTTTTCACTGGAGGAAGCAGTATTATGGGTTATGGACTTTTTTTTGCTATGATGCTATGAACATACTTTTCGTTTAATAAGACATTAATTGATGGACTGGAGTGGTGTGGATTATTGTGATGTTTTTATCAGCTGTTTGGACTCTCATTCTGACGGCACCCATTCACTGCAGAGGATCCATTGGTGAGCAAGTGATATAATGCTACATTTCTCACAATCTGTTCCGATTTTGAATGGTCAGGGTGAGTATTTTCAGCCAATTGAAATTTTTGGCTGAACTTTAATACATTTTCTGTATTGTATTCATGTACTGTGAATTGTGTGTGTTTTTATGTTGTTAATATTTTTTAGTAGTGACAACAAAATGATGGATAGTATGCCTGTCAATGGATTTTTGAGGAGATGTCTGTGTCGACTGTGTTGTAAGAGACTCTTTAAATGACAAATTACATTTTAAGAGTTTTAGTTTTCACTTTCTCATTACAGCTGTGGTTAAAAGCATATAAACCTCTATTATAGACCTGTGACATCATTAAACTCCACCTCAGATCTACCGCATTGCTTCTAATGTTAACTTACCCACAAGTAGACATGTTCAAGTTACAGAAAATGACAGGACACCTGCACAAATGTGTACATAACTTGCAAAAATACTGTAAAAAAGATTTAGGAAGTCTGTTCCAGCTAGCTAATAAACTACTCTTATTTGGATTTTACACATTTGGCCTTGCAGGACTGCGGACCTCAGTTTGGTCTTTTCTATCAAATGTATGCCCCTTATTCTTTTTATTACATTTTGAAAAAGTACAGAACAGATGTTGGCATTTGTTTTCTGTATTTTTCTGTATCTGTATTTACAATAAAGTAATTTGTAGTGATTAATTAATGCAATACCAAGAACATTTAGGCACATATATAAAAAAATACATTTAAATAAATTGCAACAATGCATAAATGACTGCCTTAAACTGTTCAATTAGGTGTTTTAAATTGCACTTTTTTGTGCATTTGTTGTAAATAGCCCAAATGTTACTGTAAATGAAACACTGTTGTTTACTATTTATTGGGAGATTCTAACTAAATGATTTAGTCAAAACAAAGTTTTTTTTTAGATTCACTTTCAAATCCAGTGAACTTGGTTTGCTAAATGTAAAGAGTATTTACTGCATCTCACAAAGCAGAACAGTAAACGCCTTTTTGTTTGATTGATGACCTGCTGTGAACTTTAAAACAATAAGCGCACTTTTACTACATGAACGGAATGAGGTCACTCTAAGCGAAATTGGCCCTGGTTTTTCATAAGAATGTAATCTGATCCATTACAGGACCTCACACTTGCACTTTGGAAACAGATACCATAGAAGAGACATATAGATATGTAATGTCTTTAATATTTCCTCTTGTCAGTGGGTCTAGCTCATGTTGAGGTTTTATTAGACAGCTGTAGCTCATATACCGAGCTGTACAGCCTTGTAATGGATGTTTCTAATGGAGCTTGTGAGTGGAGGTCTGTAGAGGGCAAATATAGCCCTGACGTAGCTCTTCTTTGTGAGTATTAGTGAATCGAGGCTGTTACTGTACTCTGGAAGACTTTTATGAAGCAACTTGCTTGTACCAGAGCGGTTTCAAGAGGTAGTATCATTTTGTGGGATGAAATCCGTTTTATGATGGTTTGGAAAGACTACCATCACATAATGACTCTTATAATAGTGCAAATGCTTACCATGTGTGAAGAATACTTTTGTAATGAGATACAATAAGACTTTTTTTCAAGCACTCTGCTACATCTGAAGCAATGTCAGTTGTCTGGCCGACCGAGGGGATTTTTCACCGCTGTTAAGTATGGAATGTTATCTTTGTACTTTTGTAATTTCTGCATCAAATGCTGGATTTCATCAGTTTAAGAAGTTAATTCACATTGTTTCCTTACTAGGGAATTATTATGACAAGCCCACAAAGATTCTGAGGTTTGGACGCGTTTCTCACATTTTACTTTGGCATCGTGTTATTGTACCTTTTTTTATTATGGTTTGCCAGCCAGAACCATGTTCTTTTATGAATGCATGATTGCAAAATGCAAACTTGCCACCATATGCGGCTCCCTCCACCCCAGTGGACTGTGCATGTCAAGTCTAGTTGATTTGATTCTTTGGTTCATGTTTTCAGAACTGAGTTCTATTGTTGGACTATTTACCAGTTTAGGTCTGAATCCAAGCAGGCCGGGTTTTCATGGATACATAAGTGCAGCTATAGCTGCAACAAATGTGACAGTAACATTTATTCTGCATTCAGAAATTAAACATTGGCTTTGATTAGTTGTGCTTTATCAAGTGGCAAATCAACATAAAAATGTATCTAAGCAAAAAATCTCCTTATCAAATATTGAAATGTATTATTACTGAACTGCAAAATATGCTAAATTATTAATATGATGCACACTACTATTCAAACATTCGGGAATGATAAGATTTTTTTTAAATTAACATTTTAAAGAAGTCTCTTATGCTCACCAGGGCTGCATTTATTTGATCTAAAAAGAAATATTATTGCAATTTAAAAGAGCTGTTTACTTCTTAAATATATTTTAATAAATTCTTATGGCAGAGCTCAATTTTCAGTCTTCAGTGTCACGTGATCATTTAGAGATCATTCTGATTTGCTGCTCAATAAACATTTCTTATTATTATTAATGTTGAAAGCAGTTGTATGTCTTTGTGGAAACAGTGATGCATTTTTTCTGGATTCTTTATTAATAGAAAGATCAAAAGAACGAAATTGATTTAAAATAGAACCTTTTGTAACATTATGACTGTCTTTGCTTTCATTTTTGATACATTTAATGCCTCCTTCCTGAATAACCATATTAGGCTAATTTCCTATATATATATATATATATATATATATATATACTGTATATAAACAGTGGTGTACCTGCTATAGAAAAATTGAATTTTACTCTTACTTTGCCTTTATAGAGTTTCAAAACGTCTCTTGACTTGTAATGTCTCCTGCTCTCAGTAATTCCTCACGCCGTGCACTTTCCAGGTTCGTCCTCCTCTGTGAATTGAACACAGTCTGGGTCGTGTTTTGTTCACCTTGCATAGTTTTGTTTGCGGTTTTCGAGGATGTCACGCTATTCTACCAGTGGCAGATGCACACAGACTTTGATTTCAACAACATAAGGCATGTTTAAAAGTTGATAAGCCGGTTTATTTTGTCTGTCTGTATCCTGGCTAGTTTAGAACGGCGGCTCTAGTGTTGTTATGATCAAAGCCGCCCATCCCATTAGCAATAATTGGAGCAGGAGAGCACGGTGCAAAGACATTTTAACTAGGACACAGTCTTGCTGTTATGCTTCATAACTTTTCATTGAACAGTGCAAAATAGGCCTTGTGTTAAATCTTTTTATAGATTCTTTTGACAATCAAGAAGCATGATTACAAGCCAAAGGCTTTTTTTGCAATATGATCTTCCGACAGTTGGCTGGTATTAGTTTAACTGTAACCACAGAAAGGCCTTTTGAATCTGATTTGCTGGACTTCTACAGTCATCTGCTGTTATTGGCGAGCTGTAGGCCTATGCCCCTGTCAGTGTGGTGACTTTTGTTCTCCCGCTCTCTATTTGTTATTTCCAAATTCCCAGCCTTCGAGAACTCTTGTTATAATCAGAAAGCATTACCTCATGGCACCCAGAGCCACCGTCACAGACCGTATTTAATACGAACAATCTGCTGCAGTCGTTTGGATGCGACTCGCTGACTCGTTTTGCCCTCCGCGCTCTCTTCCGTTACAGCGACCATTATTTCATTACTTTTAACAGAACAACCGCAAACTCCATCGTTTCATGCTTCCAAAAGAGTTGTTTAACAGAAATAAGCCTGCAGATGGTTTTAATGACGTAGTTCTAGGATAAGTAAAACGAAATAGAGAGGAAAGCAGAAGTCTCTTGAGAATTCTGGGTAATGGCTGGTCATATACCATTTCTTATTATTGCTAAACATTTCAAAATGAAGGGTTATTCCAATATCTTTTCATTTTTTGCTATTAGGTTTGAGCTCTGGGTTTGGCTGTTATCTAGTAAGAGCAAATGCTGAGAACATCTGTGATTAATAAGACAAGACTTTATAGGATTGTCATTTTTGCATACAAGCAGACCCCCCCCCCCACACACACACACACACACACACACACACATAACGCAACAGAACAGTTTTTTCAATGACTTTGTTCTGTAAGTATTGGTGCCATTCATTTTCTCCACAGGGACTTTTTTAATTGTGACAAGCCACAAAACAAAACACCCACCCATATATTAGAATCACAATATTTTTAAGTGATTCATCTTGATATTTGAAGCCAAAAAAATTGGAAATGTAAAAAAACATAATTTTTTTTAACAGAATAATTTTTTTAAACCTGTGCAATTTTGTGAATAATGTAAAAAGAAAACACTGTGTATTATATAAAGTTTATATTAATTGATTATTACAAAATAATTGGATACATACAAAAATATTCATTTTCACAGTGGTCTGTTCAGGATCATAGGTAATGAAGTTATTTACAAAATAATGTGGCTTTTACAGAAGCATATATCCACTTATATACAGCACAGGATCTCGAAAGGCTCGCAATGGAGAAAAGAATGGGTTATTTGCTGTATACCAAATCTGATCATGAGTATGAACATATGTAGGATTTCATGAGTGCCAAGCATCTCTGATTATTTCATAATTGATGCATTTATGCATTAGGATTAATTTATTAAAATGGTAACTATAGTTGGTAAAATACACATCTGCAGCAATTGTTTCTGAACCATATAAGCTAATATGGTATTTCTCTCTTTTTTATATCCCATATTTATTTATTTTATATCCAATTTTGAAATTATGGCTACTATGGTACATTTTTGTAGGGGTCATGTCAAAACTATAACAACCAATATCATGCATTTGTATGTTTGACAGAATCATTTGGACATCTTGGATGTGTTTTTTTTTGCTTCTAAAGATTGCCTCCAGAACAAGGAATCACACCACTCTGTACAAACAGAAAATCGCACGCTCTGCTAAACTAAGCCTGAATGAGTTGAACACTTCCTGTTCTTCCAAATAAACAGAGGGAGAGTTCTGAGGACTAATGCTTCAGATATTGGCGAGCGTGAGCATAATGTGGAAGCCATATGACAGCTCCGTTCAAATGTCTTGCACATGTATTCAACATTGGATGTGAATTGAACCATTGTGCAAGGGCTCACCGAACGAGCATAGTCACATGATACATTTTGTTCAGTATTATTATGTAGATATGTTAATAGAGAATCGGTTCAAAAAACATCCAGTAAGTTTCTTATCAAAATTACTTTAATAGTAGCAATAAATATGTTCACCCTCACCATTATTAGAAGATTAAAGCTACATCAAATGTATTAGATGACAAAAATGATCCTTGTCTTGAAGACAACAGCCTGATATTGAAATAATATTTTGAATGTAGTCCATAAATGCACTTTAGATCAAATAATTAGGACATACGAGATCAGAAAAAGGCATTGTGACTTGTTTGACTGTGTTTGTATTATTTTCTGGAAATCTTCTTTCTTCATTTACAATCGAACGGGTGGAATCGCCCATGATCTGGTTTTAAAGCTGAAGAATTGCAGATAGAATGACTGTTTTCAAACTGGTTCCTCGAACACTCCTGCGGTCCAACAGATAGTCCCGCCCCAAATTCACACCATTGGTTGTACACTGGTAATATTTGAAGTACTTGACAAGTTTATCTTGATGGAATGTTGGCAAATCTACTTTCTCCAGAACATTCAGGTTTTGAATAGATATCCATGTAGCATTCTTCTGGAGTTCATATGAAAGCACGCTCCGAATTGCAGACATCAAAAATAATGTTGATATACTATATGATAAAAGGAGGTTTCTATGTAAAAATGTTGCTTTATGGAAATTTCTTAGATAAAAAAAGTGTCTTATTTCAGCGCATTTGCAGCAAGCGTTTTTTATAGCACCAAAGAGAACAATCCTCCTCCAGTCTATCAGATTGTACAATGCCCGTAATAAATGGGTCAGAATTTGATCAGAGAACGTGAATGGCACGTCATATTTTAGAAAAGATAAATATTCCAGCACCATGCATTTAGAACAGACAGCAGAATCAACGAAGAGTGCAGTGCATTAGCAGAGCTTATCTTAGGTCCCGTTGAATGATCACTGTAGGAACTGTAGCGTGGCTCCACCCCAACCCTTGTGCTGCACTGCACCATTGGTGTCTGAAAGGACGTTGGCCTTTTTTCAGGTCGATCAGGACTGGATCCATCCGTGGGCCTTTCCCCATTGAACAACAGGGGGCACCCTTTATGATCTACCCCCATCTTAAACAGCTCGTACTCTTTGTGCGGAAGACGTATCCCCAATGTGTCGCATCCGTCCGTCCAGGTTATGTCTTGCTCGACACCCGTCTCCCATCCACCTGGCTGCCCACATCTTCCATATTGCGTTGAATTCAATTCCCGCAGCAGTGCTTGGTCATACACGATCACTTTCGCTCGTGTCACCTTAAAGACGAGCTCGGTGGCCCCACGTACTTTAGCGGACTGTCCCACTTTAACATAATGACCTGATGCCAATAGTGTAAAGCTGGGCTTGCGGCACATTGGGTCGGAGTAATGTTGGTAGGTCCCCTCCCAAGTGCGCTGCTTCTCGTTGAAAACAAAAAGGCGAGTGAGGAAGAGGACGGCTGGATGGGACTCGCAGCGTTGACTCACCCAGTTTCCATTTAGATCCAGAGGGATGGAAGGGGATGGAGGAAGGATGGGTGGATGCTGTTCAGAGGCTCGGTATACCAGGGCGCACACCGGGCATGGGTGGATGTGGTGCTGAGTGTAAAAACAAGGATTTTGTTAATTTTAGGGTTGGCGTCAGTTCTATTTATTTTAATGTTTTTGTTTTTTGAAAGATATTAATACTTCTATTCAGCAAAGTAGCATTAAATTGATCAGAAGTGACAGAAAATATATTTAAAATGTTGCAAAATATTTCAAATCAATGCTGATCATTTGAACTTTCCATTCATGTAAAAATCCTGGAAAAAATGGTTTCCACAAAAAAAAAAGTATTTTATTCTAAAATAAATGCAACTATACAGAACCTCTTGTGGATTGGAAAGGTCCCACACTCTTAAAACATAGGTTCTTTGTTGGCATTTATGGTTCCATGGGGAACCTTTTATCATCTGCAGAAACTTTCAATTCCACAAAAGGTTCTTTATAGTGGGAAAAAAGCTGCTTTGGATTATTAAAATGTTCTTTACATTAATTTTTTTTTTTTTTTTAAACTGTTCTCTAAAAGGTTCTTTGGGGAACCAAAAATGGATGTTCTATGGCATCCTTGTGAAAACCTCCTTTTGGAACCTTTATTTTTAAAAGTGCATGGTTGATAAAGGTTCTTTGAGGAACCCAGAATGGTTTTTGAGAATGGTGGTGGTCCCCAATCCTGTTCCTGGAGATCTACTTTCCCACAAATTTCAACTCCAACCCTGATCAAACCCAACTGAACCAACTAAGATCTTCAGCACTCGATAATTACAGACAGATGTGTTTGATCAGGGTTGGAACTGAACGCTTGGATTGGGCACCCATGTTTTATGGCATTGCTAAGAAATAACCATTTTAGAACCGTTATTTTTAAGAGTGTAGTCATTGAAAATAGTCAGCATTTTATCTTAGCAGTCTTAAGCAGTTTTTAAGCAAAAAAATAATAATTGTAGTCTTTACTCTCACCATAGCACTCTGCAGAGGCTCCTGGTAACCAGTCGGTCTGTGGTGCATCCTTTCGTTCCAGTCTGTGTGCACATCCCCTAAGAAGAGCTCCTGAGCTGGCTTGCTGTGCAGATGGTGATGGGTCTCCACCCGCAGCAACTCCAATTCCATCATGGAGAGCCCAAGAGCACCCAGGCAGTCTTTCTCTTCTTTGGCGTTGAAGAGTTCATAGAAGCGATGTGGCACCAGGTGTCCTCCAGATTTGAGCCCCAGGCAGGAAGAGGGCAGGCGTGTAGAGAGATAATAAACGGCCTTCTGGCTGTGAATGACCATTCCTACTTTATGGAGGTGGTGCTCTGCTTCAGTGGCTCCACGGGTGATCCACGAGGCCTGGTGTAGCCGCAGTTTACCCCTGATTAGAAGAGAATAGGTTGGGATGTGGCACTCGCTGTCAGAGTAATAGTGCTGGAGGGCCCTGAAGAGACGTGTGGGGCTTTGGTAAAATGTGTACGATCGAGTGAGGAATTCTGGGCCGGGTCGCACTTCACATCTGAGAAGAAAAGAACAATATTTAAAGTCAAAAAGTTAGTTAATATGGCAGTTGTAAACCATTTTAATTCCATAATGTGATGCATTTTCAAGTGAAGGATATTCAATGATAAAAAATTACTGAACTACTTTAATTGGCTTGATGCTTCACAGGCTTCAGTTTCAGAGTAGGTTTCTCAACCTTTCACAATAAGACCCGAATTTTGGATTGAAACAGAAATTGGGTCAAAAGTGTTTGGTCTCTTACCTGCTTGACACCCAGTGGCCCTCCAGTTTGGGTGGTATGGTGGCTGTGATTCTTGCTTCGTTCTGTAGATGGCGTAGCTGAGTCTGGCACTGTGGCTCCCAAAACAGCCTCGTGCTGAGGTTGGCATGGGGTACGAGTGGGGCGGTGGGCACTTCCCACAGCTTACTGCCCCTCACACACAAAACTGGGGAGAGGCAGGGAAATGATCAGTCTGTATGTATGTTAATGCGGACATTGCATTATTGCATCTGCCTCCACGTACTGCGTTTTTAACTTCAAACTCTCGCTTCCTGCCAAAATAACTGTTAATAACTGTTAATAATGCTTCTTCCAGAGAAAATGTCCATCCTGTTGTCCTGTCACATCAAAATCCACTGACATATTTCTCTCCTATTTCAGATAAGATGAATTATTGACTGGAAAAAGCTATATTATTCTAGAAAAACAACAGTTTGAAAAATGCCTTGATGGATTTGTTTCTTACAAACACAGGGTTTCACCTCACAAGACATTAATTGATGGACTAGAATTGTGTGTGTCATTGTGATGTTTTTATCAGCTGTTTGGACTCTCATTCTGACGGCACCCATTCACTGCAGGGGATCCATTGGTGAGCAAGTGATGCTACATTTCTCCAAATCTGTTCCAATGAAGAAACAAACTCATCTACATCTTGCATGGCCTGATGGTGACTATAGTTTCAGCAAATGTTCATTTTTGGGTGAACTTAAGTTTGTTTTCTTTTCATTATTGAAGTTGTAATGAAAAAGAAAATGTGTTTTTTATTTTAAAAAGGGTATTCTATTGCATTATTCATTAAAAAAATATTTAAAAACAAATCATGGTTCCTGCAAAAATTGTCGTGAGCGTAAGAGACATCTTTAGAAAAAGACCTTTTTAGAAAAAAAATTCTGTCCCCAAACTTTTGAATGTAGTGCATATTGAAAATATTATTTTATTTTTTAAAGTATTTGTACTTTTTTTGTATTTGTATAGTGAGGCACTTCTCAGCATGCAACTTCCCAAAGTTCTCCCTCTGCTAATGAGGTTTACTACACCATATATCTATAATGTTCTTACTCAAGGACAGCTCTGTGGTGAGGCCAACGGCAAGGAGATTTACAGATCAAACAAAGATGCCCAGAGCCATGTTGACAAATCTCACTCCTCATGAGCTGGAACCATGTTTGCTTTTCTGTCTCTTTAAAAAAAAATGTCAAAAGTTGTTGTTTTCATTGGCCAGTGCCACATATCCCTTCCCAGTCCCTTGAAGATGGTGTCTGATTGAAGTGACATGCCAAACCTCTGGCCTCCCGCCCCTCACCACAAATCGCGGTCAGAGCAGGATTGGGATCTATAAATGGCTCTAATAAGACCTCATCATGTTTCATTGCACGGAAAATTACAGAAATGCAAAATCCTTCAAACACTTCCAGTTCAGCAAAATCCTGTTTATGGACCGTAAAAGACCATGAAGTGAAAATGCTCCTCTTGGAGGTTTTTTTTTATTGCTGGAGGTACCAAAGCTTTTGAAGTGTCTGAGATTTTTAAAGGTTTAATTTATTCGGAAATGTGGTGACAGTCATGAGATCAGCACATTATTGCAAACTTAGACCTTCTGGAATTATTTCAATGAAGCACTTTGGATTGAATATATTGGCAACTCTTACACGCAACAACAATCCACATAAACTGTTAAATATGACCTGGAACTACACTTTAAGGAAATATTTTTTATAAAAAACAGTAACATATAGAAACTTTTTAGGATTTAATAGGATTTAAAACACCCTTTATTCATTTATAAATGTTTTTTATCATTATAAAAGTCCATTTTAAGCAATTTAATGTATCCTTGCTTGAATACAATTATTATTTAAAAGTAATATTTAAGTATTATTTAAAATTATTATATTACTAGTATTATGCTACAAAAAACACTTTTGAGTGGTAGGGTTTTGTATCTTTGCTCTCTGTTCTTTTGATTTGAGGTAAATATATATCACCATGTATTAATTTATAGTATTTGAATCAGTTCTATGGAACTAATAATCTGATAAAACGTCTCTCAGAGAAGCACTAAACAGAAAAGCTTTTATTCACACTTGTTTACTGTAGCCTTAAAATGTCTCTGATTGCATAATTACAGAGCATTTATTGAGCATGTCAGGCTGGGTCTAGTTGTTTGCCCTAAAGAAGGGAATTGTTTCCTCATGCTGTTTGGGAGGGATCCAGGCTCGGCTTTTCAAAGTTTTTCCCCCAATACGAAGCCAATGTGAAAGCAGACTTGTTGCTCGAGATCACAATAAAGTAACAATGCTACAGAGTTAGCATGTGCTTTTCAGCCGCCTGTTTACTGTTGCTTTGATGGTTCCGCAGCCTCTAATCAAGCTGAGGTTCTCTTGTATGTTGTTTTATTCAATGCAGGCCTGTTTTATGTCACTAGCTGCATGTGGATCACTTGGACATAGGCCTACACTTAGAGTAGAAATAGCTTCTGGGCTTTTCACACTTGAAATTGTAAACCAGGGTCATTTTCAGCCTAGTTTTCCATGTTTCTAATACTTTACTATGGGTAGTCAGATTTTAACTTACAATGTAAGTTTCTAAAATATTATTTGGGTTTACCGCTGTTTGACCATTTCGTCAGCTTCTCTCAGAGTTCAGGGCTTATGAATATTTAATGAGGCAGGCACTCTTTAGTTTATGATTGGTTGCCTGTTGCAAAACCTCTGGCGTAACGCTTCATAAACTTGGGTTGAAAGCTGCTTTTATTACCATTTCAAAATTTAAAGCGCTCAACCTGTTTGTAAACGTGACGTTTACACGTTTTAAAAGCCTATAATCGCTGAAAGTTATAGTATTGTTCGTTATTAATTTTCGTATTGCGCTCCTGCGCATTTGCATAGGCAAAACCAACTTGTAACGCTAACGTCGCTGTCGCTAATGTCGAAAGAAATCCCCCATTGATGAAAATGACTGCCTTTGGATCACTTTTCATGGTGAGATTTCGATTATACGCGCGTGTGTGTGTGTGTGTGTGTGTGTGTGTGTGTGTGTGTGAGAGAGAGAGAGAGAGAGAGAGAGAGAGAGAGAGAGACGCCCGAAGCGCTGTGGTTGTGTTGGGTTATAAGTTAATGACTAGCTCTCAGTGTAGACATGGTGTACATTTTGTGAGGATTTCACGGCGAGATTCTATCGATTTTACAATTTCTCTCTCTCTCTTATCTTTCTATCCCATATAAAAGGCACAGAAGCACCGGTGCGTCCCGGTCAGAGCGGCAGTGCGTGATATTGATCAGCAGAGGGCGTTGTGGTAGAATGTGTGTGGTCTCTTTGCTTACAGGCAATTCCCTTTAGTGTGAGCCAAAGTACACTACCTGTCCTAATATTACTACCATTCAACACCCCCACACACACACACACTGGAGACATTGATTTATGAAGAAGTTAGGCTAGCAAAAGTACCTCCGTCGGTTTCTTGTATTTGTTTTTATTTGTCATTTCAATTTGGACAGCTTCTCTCTCACCCCTAATGCGTCATTACTGAAGAGTGGCCAAAATAGAACATCCCAGTTCCTCTCTACCACTTCAGTATTCCTCCTGCCATGTGCCATCGCCTATTTAATATAGTGTGAATGAAAAAGAGACACGAGTTCAATTATTCCAAAGGACACAAAAAGTCTAGTTGAAAGTCCAAAATATTGAACAAAATGCACACATGGCCTCATTTTCAGTCACGTCAGACCAGTGTTATTTTAATATCAGTCATATACTTTATATATACATATGACAGCTCATATTGAATTTAAGTTTTGTTAAATTTCAGCACTTCTAAACTTTATTTTTACATTTTCTGTTTTCATTTTAATTATAGTTTAAGTTTTAGTAATTTTTGGGGGGGCATTTTTATTTTTTTCAAGTTTAATAGTGCTTTATTTATTTAAGCTAGAACTTCAACTTAACCAAAATGAAAATGAAGAGTTATATAAATCACTTAAATAAGTATTAAGTGATTTATTAATGATTCATTATACAATTATATTGACTAATTATACTATTAGAATTAATACTAGTTAATTATTAATTAATACTAATAATCTCACATTTTTATTGTATTGTAGTCACGTTTATAGTTGTAATGACAGTGTACAGTTTTAATGACAACATGCACTCAACCTGGAAATGGATCAGAATGTTAAAACATTTCTTCATTTTACATCAATAACTTTATTTTACATTTTCAAAATCCTAAACCTTCATTTATTTCATGTTTAAAAAAATATATTTTTAGACTTTTGGATCATGCTGTATATATCATGGTATATGAATATGGTAATGATTCAGAACCACTGCATATATCAAAGCACCATAGTATCATCATCACTGTACTACTGTACTAGTGTACTACAGTATTGCCACCCTTTTCAGTGTTTAACTGCCTTTGTGCCTCTCGTCCGACTCTCTCTCCCACGGCCCCTGCTTTGATAACTGCTCCCTGATGAAAAAACTCCCATTTACACCTCATTTACTTTGGATAGAGCTCAGATTCCTCGCTTCCCCTCCCTCTGTCACAATCTTTTTGTCTGATGAAGTACAGTTACAGAAAGGTAAAGTTTCATATAGAGTCAAATCTGCATGTGTGTGCATGCATATAAGCGCTAGGGGCAACAAAGGTGTGTGAACACTTATGTTCATGTGCATATGTTTATGAAAAGAGTAGGAGAATGTATTTGTCTGTTGGTACGTGCAAGTGAATGTGAATATGGTTTGTGTACAGAGCAGTCATATCTCCATCTGTGTAAGAAATGGTGGAATTCTTCTCATCACTCAACTTCCTTACAATTCTGCAGCATTGTTGTCTTTTCATGAACGTTAAACCTGCTTAATCTAGCAGTTGTTTTCATTTAGATAAGGGATTATGAGAAAGTTTCTCTCAAACTAACGGTTACCCCTAGGGTTAACTCAACATTACTGATAGTGACTGACCAGCAGAACTCCTGAGTAACTTATCCCTATTTCATTATTTAGTTCTGTTAGGTATTTGGATCTAGTTAAAGCAATATCTTGCTAGCCTAATCAAAAACAACAAGTATTTGGTTGATAATTGAGTGTTAAGGCAAATTATGGCACAAATGCAGTTAACTTTATGACATTGTGTTACACTAACTTTAACTTCAGCATGTGTCATGCCAATTCCACCTTAATAAAAAACTGCAATATTTCAGATATTTAATGATTTCATCTAATATCACTTTGACATGTATGAAAGTATCTTATGCTTGCAAAGGCTTCAGTTATTTGATCATAAATACAGTAAAACAGTGATATTATGAAATAACTGTTTTCTATTTTAATATATTTTAAAATATAATTTATTCCTGTGATACAAAGCTGTATTTTCCGCATGATTACTCCAGTCTTCAGTGTCACATGATCCTTCAGAAATCATGCTGATTTGCTGCTCAGGAAACTTTTTTTATTATCATCAATGTTAACCACATTATAACCGCTTAATATTTCTGTAGAAGCCATGATATAATTTTGTCAGGATTTTTTATAAATAAGCTTGAAACAAATTGAAAAAAGTCCTTTATTTGAAATAGAAGTCATTTGTATCATTGGAAATATATTTACTGTTACTTTTGATAAATTTAAAGCATCCCTGCTTTATAAACGTATTCATTTATTACTTCAATTTGACATTTTTAAATGTATCTAAATTAAAATCTTACTTCAAAATTTTAAATAGTATTGTATATTATAAATATCATGTATATGGGATATGTGATATCAAAATGTGGAAATGTGTTTTGTTTTTTTTATTCACCAACATTAGTCAACCATATGCAGTAATCCAACCTGTTGCTGACCACATACCAAATCAGTTAACGAGATGTGATCTTATGCTCCTATAGCTGATTGAGGATTTTGAAATGTTGTGCATCAGTCAAAGTTTCTTTGACAAGCACTGGGCCTCCTTTATCTATAAATGGCTGACAGCCTTTCTCTCATGTCGTCTGCTTATGAATATTACTCATGCATCTCAAAGCAGTCATATTTTTTAAAACGGTGGAATGAGAGGAACAGACAATGCCAAACAGCTGGGAAAATTATGGTGGAGATTCCTTGTAATACTGGAAAGCCTTCATGCTTTTTTTCTAAATCATTGTTGAGGTGTAACTTCTTGTAAAATCACCTTGTGTTTAATAATTTTCCACTTTAAATCAAAGTAGACAAAGTGTAACAGCCAACTATAATACCGCGTTGCATTTAGCATCTGTTTTGGCAGATTGCTCAAGCGCATGGGCATGATATTAATCATTTTCACAGATTTAATTCCGCTGTTTGATGAAAGAAGCCCGTGTTTTGTAAGAAAAGAGAAAGTACAGGCACATAAATGCACACACTGACCTCTGAGGTCATGGGTAACTGCCATGAGTCATTGGGGGCGGGTGTAATTGCGCCAGGCTTTCTCTCTCGTTCTGTAGGCGGCCTGATAGTGAGAACAGAAGCCTATTGCTTTCTTCATCACCCTAACCATCCCTGACTGAAAGGAAGGAGAGCGTAGAAGAAAAACAGCCACTAAATGGCATGCGAAGAGAAGGGGTCGTTAATGGCGCTGGTCTGTTACTCTAATCATTATTTTAATGGTAGCATTAGTTCCACGGCTGTGATCTTCTTTCACAGGAAACAATGGCCTCCTCTACACCCCTGCTAACTTTAAAAGAGCCTGGAACAAAAACGGGGGTCCGGGGCCCGCAGAGAAGACTGACAGGTGAAAAGAGCGGTGATTGGGTAAATGTGAGAGTAAGATCACAGTTTCGAGCCAAACTCTTTGCTATTTATATTCATAGCTCTTTCAACTTCACCTGACTAACTTACAGTGATTTTCCTGGAGAACAAGCCAAATTTCTGTTACTTGTGCACTCTTAAAAATGAAAGTTATAACCTTATGCCTTCAGAGAACCTTTTAAAGTTCCTGAACTGACGTTTATTCTTTATTTCTTTAGAAAACCATCTGTGTGGTGCTTTAAAGAAGCGTGAAACGGACATGCTGATCTGAAGAACCTATAAATGTAACATCAAGAACTTGTTTCAAGTCAAAAACTACTTTCAAAGATAGCGGCAATACAGTAGTTGACAAGAAGGTGCTGCAAAAACTTTTTTTTGAAGAATATGGGCTTCAAAAGTGTGAAATCAAACAATTAAAATGTATATTTATATTTGGATTATATCATTTGCATGCATATCAGAAGCATTTTTTGCCCACTGTATGTTTTACACATGCACAAATGTCCCACCAGCATCAGCTTAAGTATTCTGAAAGGGTGTACGTGTGAGTTGCATGCTTCTTTTAACAACTTATGGACAAGTTTAGTTTTGTCATTGGTTTTATTAAGGTTAATTATGGCTGGAATTACCTCTAAAACTTTAACCGAACCTTTCCCTGAGAGCTGTTTGTCATTCTTTAGCTCCTAATTACTCTTATGAAATCAAGACAAAAAAAAATGCAGTAAAACTTTGATGCACTAGAAAATGCTCAGACATGTTGGTCTCGATAATGAAGGTGTTTTGTTTGGCAGTTCTCATACTTTCACACATTAACAATAAGCCATTCTTAAGATAGCTTATACTTAAGATTCTCATAATTCATATTTGTGATTATTTTTCATTTATACCATAAGACATAAGATTAATTAATTCAAATGCACCATAAAACTTAATCGTAGGTATGTTTCTGATTTGCCTGGTTGGATCTGTGATAAATGCAGATCTAGGCTACTAATATGATAAATATGAAGGTTCTTCAGGTTCAGCAAAGAACACTTTTCTTACATTTTTGGCTGTATATATTTTTTTTTTTAGTTGCTATATGGTGAGTTTTAATTAATGCCATTAATGCAGTTGTATTGTAGGTTGATTAGATAAGCATATTTGGTTTCTTCACAACAGTGGTTCCCAGTCCTGGTTCTGAAAAACTGCACATTTTGGATATCTCGCTTATTTAACTCACCCGATTTATATTATCAGCTTATTAGTAGAGGTTCCAAGACCTGAATTGGGTGTGTCAGATAAGGGAGACCAGGACCAGGATTAAGAACCACTGCTTTAAAGCACCAGTTTGTTTTAGAGGATAAAAAGCACATTGTATGACTCCAAAAGCTTTTTTTCTGTGGCATCACAAAATAAAAAAACATTTTATGATTCAAATGTATCTGGCGTATGATCATGCACTTTCATGATTTTCTTTAATTAAAATATTTTAAATAGCATCTTGAAATGCTTCATTTATAATGACAGATGGAAAGAGTATAAAAGACAACAAGTTAACTAACCTTGCATGAGAAAGACCATCCAAGTTGAATTCAACAGGTGAAAAAGTCTCTCCTCAGCCATGATCAGGTACTTACAGTCTCCAAATAACTTCACAATAAATGTTGGGTTAAATAGAAAAAGCTTTGGAAATGCTCCTCTCCTGGATGTTCACATCAATGAGAGCGTGTCAGATGAGAGATTACCAGTTATGCAGATCACTTTAATCCACTTAATCCAAGATTCATCTTCAAATTTGAAGTTTTACATTCATGGTAGAACTCATTGACTGAGTTTGTAAGATCTCCTGTCTTGATGGTGCTTAAAAGTCCGTCCCCTGTTGATTCTGTGCTCTCTCTGGTGATGATAAACCTGTGTGGTGCTTGTAAGAGTCTGTCTTTGGGTTACTCAGTTGAGAGGAGCTAGAGAGCGGAGCGAGAGTCTGAGAGGAGAGAGAGAGAGAGAGAGAGAGAATAGAGGAGGGAACTTGTAACCTCCAAGCATTAACCCTCTGGGGAGCACTCAGGGTAAGGTGCAAAAGGCCACAATCAAAGCCAGCAAGTTGAGAAACCGGCTCAAAACATTAGATTAAACATAAATGTGTTAATCAAACACACACACCATATATAAACACAGTTTGACAGATGCAAAGTAAGCAGAAGGTTTCCTGCATCAACTTTGTAATGCTTTAAATCTTTTCTCCCTTTACCTCATATACACATATAATATAGGCATAGTAAGTGTTAAAAAGTGATGGCACAGTGCCATCTGAGAAAAAAGTTTAGGTATATTGAAATTATAACTTGACTCTGCCAGCTGCTATGATTTTGAAATGCATGCAATACAGCAGAGATAACACAGTGAAAGTACAGTCCAACAAAATAAGTCTGTTAATATATGACATGTGACCCTAGATAGCATTAAAAAATACCAGCTATACATAATATTTACTATAATGATATATTAAATGGATTTAATGCATGTGAGGTAAAATATGAGTACAAGTTTAGTCAGACATTAATGGTGTTTAATGTGTTGGTGAGAGTGCCATGAAACTGGCACTGTGTACTTCGATGCTGCAGCCAGTACATTGAAGTGTTTATGACCTGAGTGAGTTGGATTCTGTGTTATGTTCATGAGGTCAAGTTGAATAATTAATTTATATGCTTGGATTCAGAAATGCATAAAGATTTGATGGATTAGTGTGTGCTAGGTAAGGTAAATTAAATGTGTAGCCCACTAAACACAAAATCTTTTTGCATATGGACTGCCGTGTGAACTCATTAACTCTGAATCTGAATTCTTGTTAAGCCCTCTGTGATATCATTTTTGGCCACAGCCTCATAACTGTTTGTGACTGCTGTGTCGATCAGTCATTCATTTAGTAATGTGTTTGTTGCAGTAAAGAAGTGTTGAGTGAGAACAGAGTTGGACCGCGGACATAGCCCTGAGGAGCGCCAGACCATGTTGCTGAGTTTCACCACTTGTGGTTTGCTGTGATGATCAAATCCAATGTCTAATTGCCAGACAAGCTGAACAAACTCAGTGTTTCAGGTCTCAAGAGTCCATTTGAGGAAATAACAGCTGATTTTCAGAACTAAAGGTAACGGTCAGTACAGTTCATGTTTAATAACGATCACCAGTGGTTTTGCTAGTAATGAGAAATGGCAAGACTGTGAAATTTGAGTTATTTTGATTTATTAAATCATTTATTTATAATTATAAATATAATTTATAAAATGTATTAATTCATTCATTCATATATCAGTTATTTAATACAGTCTGTTATTTCAGTATTTAGGGAAAACAAATCTGAAAAGTTAAATGGGATAAAATGTGTTTTTTATAACTTTATAAATTAATATGCCAAAACAAATCTAAAACCCCCAACAAGTGTTTTTGGCACTTGCTCTTTTGGTTTGAAGACCAAGACTCACCTAAAAATGAAACTCAACCAATAGCATGAATTTGGGGGCGGGACTATCTATTTGCCCAACCAATGGGAGACAGAGTGTTTGGGAAAACTGTTTAAAAGCAATCATTATTTTTGCAGTTTTCTTTGGTAACAATAGTGGCGCCAAATGCCATGCTTCACCTTTAACTATTCTTGTATTAGGAAGAAACTGTTATATTTAGCTCACATGTAAGAAGAAGACATCATATTCCCAATATATGGTTACAGCACCCCCCACAGGACCGGTTTAGTTTCTACACACATTTATGGACATATTCTCTGTCTCGTTCCTTTTTCCACTCTCTTTCTGACTTTTCCCTTCACATTGCTTTCCACATAATGGACGCACGCAGCTTCCAATCTAACACACTCATGCACCCAAAACCACAAACAGCTCTCTAATCAAAACCTTTCCGTCTCGCTGCCTTCTTTGTCACACACTTATGCACAGATTTGATGTCATTGAGGTGCAAAGCTTCTTTGCAAAACCACCACCCATTTCATTATTTATCCCCCCCTTTCTCTCATTTCCCTGAGGCCTGTGCAATCAGTCATCTGTTTGATCATGTGGAGATGTGGCTTTAGTGTGTGTGCTGGCTTGGTGCTTTGAGATATGAAAGAAAGTATTTTTTCCCCCCCTGCTTCCTCAGTTTAAACCAAAGATGCCGCAGCGGTTCCAAACCAGTGAAGTCTAACACATGGCGGTCGTCCAAGCTGCAGGAGTTCCAGCCCAGCCCAGGTGGGCAAGAACAAAAGCAGAATCGTGCCCCTATGCATAAGATAAGATCCACTCTCTAATCATCACACATTCACATCACCGCATGCTATCAGGCAGCTGGTGACTAAAAATGCACACTGACACAAACACTTACTTTAAACGCACACCGATAGGGCTGCCAAGCGTCTCTTACACTCTTAAAAATTTAAGATTCTTTATTTGCATCTATGGTTCCTTGAAGAACCTTTGACATCCATGCAACATTTCCATGCACAAAAGTTCCTTTATAATAGAAGAGTTCTTTAAATTATTAAAATATTCTTCACACTTTTGAAAAAAAGGGGGTTCTTTGGGTAACCCAAAATGGTTCTTCTTTTTACACATATGGTTTTATACATATAGAAATATGTAATCAATTGTTTAAAATCAAAGCATTACGTGATATTAAAAGTATATGTTATTTTTACATTTCCAGCTTTCATAATTTTTTTTATATATTAGATATTTTATGTGCTTTTGTCATTTTATGAGATGTTTTAAATATACTTCTAAATAGCTGTAATTAATTTGTATTGAAGTTCTAGTCATTTTAGTACTTTTTTCAGTTACTTACATTTTCATCTAATATTTACATTTTATTTGGTTTCTGTTTTATTTCAATTACTGAAAACTATTTTTGACAGTTTTATTTAACAATAACAACACTGCTCTCTGTTCATCTTCCACTATTTACATTCATAATTATCTAGTGTAGAGGACAGAAGCTAAATTAACCCTTCAGTATGACATTAAATTATAATATATATATATTTTTTTACTGATGCAATGAAGTAGTATTCAGTATTTCAGCACTTCATTCAGTCAAGGAGTGATTGTTTTTCTAACTGCAAGCATCAATGTCAAATGCATATGTGCTGTATAAAAAGTTGGCAACCCCTATATATAGTCTGCTTAATGACTCGTAAATATCCTTGCATTACACCCACGGTTGACTTTTCAATATTCAAACAAGCTGTGACTGTGGTTAAAACGGTTAGCTTTAGCATGTTTACGCTTTGGTTGTTAATTGAAATACTTGCGTCAACAGTTTGCTTCTCTGTCTATTTACATTTAATAGTGTCTATTTCTAGACGGGGGAAAGTTGCCTTGTGGGTATGTGGACCTCCTGCTATGTATTCCCTCAGTGGTGGTCTTGGACAGAGAAGATTTTGCCTTTGCTCTTATATGCTGATATGCCGCTTTTAGCCTTTCTCTATCTGCACTGATGTTTATCTGCGTGTCTTTTTTGCATAATCAGAGCACAACAGATTCCCAAACAAGTCAGAGCATAGCAACCTGGGAAGCATCCCGGCAATGTTGCCCCTCTTTCATTGAGAATTCCACAAAGCCATAGCCTGGAATATTTCAATTCCTGTTCCGATGCCACATCCACATGGAAGATACATTAGCCAGCTGACCTTTAACCCTTGTATTGTTTCTTTGGCTCTGTGTGTGTGTGTGTGTGTGTGTGTGTGTGTGTGTGTGTGTGTGTGTGTGTGTGTGTGTGTGTGTGTGTGTGTGTGTGTGTGTGTGTGTGTGTGTGTGTGTGTGTGTGTGTGTGTGTGTGTGTGTGTGTGTGTGTGTGTGTGTGTGTGTGTGTGTGTGTGTGTGTGTGTGTGTGTGTGTGTGTGTGTGTGTGTGAGGCACAAAAACAAACATTTGTATGCACAAACATGCAGAGTAACAGGCATTTAGACAC
This sequence comes from Ptychobarbus kaznakovi, assembly GCA_027422405.1. Lineage (NCBI taxonomy): Eukaryota > Metazoa > Chordata > Actinopteri > Cypriniformes > Cyprinidae > Ptychobarbus > Ptychobarbus kaznakovi. Next base: position 3,794,833 of record CM049800.1, on the reverse strand, counting down.
GCACGCAGCGGCTCATTAGTGCAGTGCTGTCAGCAGGACTCTGCTTTTTCTTCCAGAGGTTACAACATCTGCAGCTTTCAATGATCCGGAAACTAAAATAAGTAACAAATAATGATGCTGAGACATTTCACAAATTCCCCATATTACTTACAACTACTCTTGCCTATAACTCTGACCCAAATGAATCCATTAAAAAGTAACTGTAGTGTAATTACAGGTATTTCTAAATGCAATATAATCGAATCCCAAGCACTTAGTTTTGGAATCTTATTATGTAATGCAGATTACATGTAACTAGTATACCACTGGTTTAGACTAGGCCTATGTTTTAGCTTGTTGTAATGTAGTGGTGGATTTCTAGGCAGTTTGAGTAAGTTTTTTACTTAAATGTAGTTGCTTTCCTTAACAAAACATGCAGTTATGGATGCATCATATATAGGTATTATTTAGGATTTTTTTTCCCATTATTTTGTAGCAGCCAGTAATTCATTTCCTCTATTTTTACATTTAAAGTGCTTTTGTTGCCATGAAGGACTAAATATTAAAGACTTAATCTTTAGCAAATACATCTTAATTTATTATCTAATTATTATATATTATAATATAAAATATGTTTCATTTGATATATAATATAATATCGTGATTCCTAAATTTAGCTTTCATTGAATTTAAAGCAATTGATTTAAGTTTATAGTGTTTTATTTTTAGACAAAATTGTGTATCATTTATTTGTAATGTATAAATAGTGTTAAAACATTTATTTGTTAAAGGGCATAAGAAGAAAATAATACTCTAATATCATAATTGTAATTGTTGTAGCATCTTTAATAACAATGAATCTACTGGCAGCTACAAGTTTAATAAAACACACAAAAAGCCTTTCATAGCTTATGTTTTCATTATTGTTACAGGTTATTATAGCACATTATCATTAAGGAGATTATCTTGAAGTGTTCGGGGTGATGGACGTGTTTTCTGCAAGAACAAAGGCTTTCTGTAATAATGTGGGATTAGCAGGAAGGGAAAATGGAAATGTTTTTGAAAGCTGTACTCACAACACATTTCTTATTATGTTGGAGGTTCCTCATTTTGGCTCAAAGACATTCCCCAAGTGAGAACATGCGAAAAGTAAAACCCGAGATCCTTGACTTTATCATTAATCTCTGTAGATCTTTGAGCAAACGCCTGGAAAATACAAACCCCTGTGGCATGTTTGCTTGCTCCGACTCTTCTTTCGTTCTTTCACTCTCTCCATCTAACATTTGCTGTCTAGTGTTAGTGATAAGACTTGTTGCCAGGAGGTTGAGAAGATTAGCCTGTTCTGAAGTCAGCAGCTCTCTCATCTGCTAGCGGTTCGAATCGTGACATGAGTGTGGCTTGATATGCTAAGCATTTCACTCTCAACACTTCATCATGCACTGATCTGAGACCAGCTATCCCGACCAGACCTCGACTGTTGTGTTAAAGAAACCTCAAAACACATCTCATATCAGCAGTGGAATGTATCTCCAGCACATCACTTCTCACTCCATCTACAAAGCTGGAGATATCTCTGCAGATACAAAGATTAACATACCACTGGCTGACTAATTAACTGCCTCCAGTTCAGACATCATTATCTAAAATTGTCACAAGCGTGAGGGCAAGCGTCCAAGAACAAGCCGAGTTGTTGTCACGCTTATTTAAAGCAACATGAACGTATACATATCGGGATTTGAGAATTAGATTATGAATGTAATATTGTTTCAAAGCATTTTCTCTTGATTATTTTTAACCTGTAAATAAGAACTATTTGGAGAACCTGATTTAATGCCATAGGACTGCAAGCAGCACTTTTTCTTTTTTAAATGGTGTTCTGACTATTAGTCACATTTGATCAATTCATATGTCACTACTGCATTAAAAAATCAATTTACCCCAAACTTTTGAATGGTAGTGTATCACAGCTTCCACACACACACACACACACACACACACACACACACACACACACACACACACACACACACACACACACACACACACACACACACACACACACACACACACACACACACACACAGTCTGGCACACACACACACACACTACACACACACACACAGCCACACACACATTTAGTATGTTTTTTTAACTTTTGGTTTACGGGGACATTAGGCAGTGTCCTCATAAACCACCTTCATGTTGTAATACCCATGTTATACAGATTTGTTCCTCATAAACAATTCTTATTGGCAGTAAAATGCTTTCACAATTCTTAAAAAAAAAGTTATTTTAAATAGTGATAATATTTCACAATATTACTTATTTTTCTGGTCAAATAAGTGCAAACTTGGTGAAAAGCAGTTTTTGAAATAATTATTATATACAAAAACATTTCAAAAAGCCTTAAAGATTCTAAATTTGAATTCTTTTAAAGAGTGAAACAGAATTTTTCCAACTGGATTTTCTTCTGTCTGCTGCCTGTGACGTTACAGCTCAGATCTAAGCAATCTTGAATGTCCTGTGTCAGCCGAGTAACTGCCTTTGAGATGAATGGGAATGCTAACGGACAGCTTTTTCCAGGTGTTATAGACCTCCTTGATATTAGCATGGTCATAAAATAGTTCCCTTTTCCGGTATTCCCAAATGACTCTTTTTGTGCCGTGTATGTGTTTTCAGATGTCAGTTAAAGACAAGTCTGTTGACATAACTACATTCCCACGTGTCCTAAGAGCCAGAATGAAGCAGGAATTCTCTGTGACCTGTAACATAAGCCTACAGATTTTGACACCATAGATATTACCATACATATGTGTGTTAGTGGTGGTGAATGAGAGTTCATGGGTGGTACAAAAATGTTTACTATATATTACATTTATTTTAAATTATACATTATTGAAATAACTATACATATAATTTAACATGGCTAAATCTCTTTCAGAAACTCAGAAAGGCCAGATGGTGTATAATTTGTTTGCTCACCCAGGCTAAACAAACTGGGTATACGGGATATTTACTTGTGTTGGTGAGTCTAATCAACCATGCTGCTTATCTTGAAAATGTTTCTTTAATTACTCACAGAAATGTATCTGTTGAAACAGAAATGTCCCATGACTGTGGGATTCCTCCAGCAGTCTGTTGGCTTTAATTGAACAGATAATAGAGGGAGCCAGAGGGGTGGTTGAAGGGGTCACAGACAAAGCCATAACTAGCTGTGGCTAATGCTGTGTGGCTTCATTGGTTTGGGTAACTTTAACATTTAGTTAGATGCTAGTAGATGCCGGAACTACATCTACATATTTCTCCATTGACAACTATTCAAAAGTAGCTGGGTGTTCTGGTAAATGTTTTGTGTGCAAGCAGTCTTGATGCTTGCTACAGAGGAATAAACTGCAGTTGTGAGGGAGAGGAAAAGGTTGAGGCTGGGTGGTATTGGGAGGTAAACGGCCTGTTTGGGAGTCTTGCAGCAACAGGTAAAATGCCGCTCTCGTTTCATACCTGCCGACAGGTGCTTGGCAAAGTATGAAAATGGAGGGTTACTCACAAAGAGGATCAAGGACAGTTGTAGTCACACCCTTCCGCCCTCACGCTAATCTTTCAGAGGAAGAATGTTATCATGCACCAGTAAACATCAAATCTATATCAAAGACATTTTCCCGCCTGTACTTTTACAGTTTTTATATATATATATAGTGTAATCTTCAAATACAAACTGTAAAGTCACTGCTACTTCTTTAAAAGGAAGGCAATGCAAATGCTGTTTTTCCACAGTCTGGCACTGCACAGCATCGTGTTGTCTTTGGAGCATCTTTATTGTTTGGTTTCTGCGTAGACTTGTGTTCGCCTCTCGTAAACACTACATGCACGAAGTGGTGGGCGGGGCTAAACAGGCAGTGATGTAGAAGCAGGAGTTTATCTTCTGCGGAGGCGGTGCTTATCCACACTATTACATCATAGAGTCGTACATCACACAACCTGTCATTTTGGCAGACTGGCTTCAATATAAGCTGTTTTTAGACTAACAAGAAAGTTTTGAGTTCTGAAACGTACAGGTTTTTATAGCATGATGACCTCTTATATGTCAAAAGATCAAGTGAATTTTGGTTTCCTCGGTTCATGACCCCTTTAAGATGCCTGGGAAAAATGTCCCAATTTACCTGAATTCACACATACGTATCTTTTAAAATCTTGGTTTATTCAGCTTCATATGCAATAATAAATTCATATTTCAAGATGTAATGTTTTCTTTCTTTCTGTTGATTCTAGGGTGAAATATGACCCAGATATGTGCTTGACAGGTTTAATGAGAGCGAGATCATTGATCTGGTTACCTTGGCCTGATTTAAAGATGCTGACAAACAGAGGCATCTACTGCATGTTGGTTATGGTGTCATTCTATCTTCATAGTAATCTATCCAACATGCTCACCAGTGCAAGCTGTCATCTCCATCCCCTCCTCGTTAAAGAGTCTCTCTGCTACCATTTACAACAATACACATTCCATTTCCATCACTTTGAGATGTATGATTTATGAAGCACTCCCTCGACTCGAGATCATGAAGTTCCATCTGTAACTTTTTTATCTCGCTTCTTGGTGAATTTACGACAAACAGCCGGTTTACAATTCTCGGTGCTGTATAGAAATAACAACCGAGTTTAACAGCATATAATGCACAGAATTATTTACTATCACATCCTTACTGCAGAGACGCTCGGCAATGATACGGGACAGAGGGTTTGTGGGAATAGAATTACGTTCAAGATTTAGTGATCCTTAAAAGAAAGGCTTCCCTTGTTGGATTGGTTTACCTCTCCTATGTGGAGTTCCCCTTCTGGAAATGGTTGGAGGAATAATCATAAAAACAGCATTGCAAGAACAAGTGAAATGAGAGTTGCTCATGTCGGGTCATGCATGTAGCCACAAAAATACTTATATGAACCTGTGGGATTTTAGAAGGAGTGTCAAACCTTTAAAAAATATATAATATTATAACAATACAGAATATAATGTTTTTTAAAGAATACTTTTATTCATTTTATTAATGATGCATTAAATTGATCAAAAGTGACAGTAAAGACAGTAAAGTTTACTAAAGGTGTCTATTATAAATAAACGCTGTTCTTTTGAACTTTCTATTCAATCCTGAAAAAAAGTATCATGGTTTACACAAAATATTAGGCAGCACTGTTTTCACCATTGATGATAATTAAACATGTTTCTGATTTCTGAAAGATCAAGCAACACTGAAGACTTGAGTAATGATGCTGAAAATGTAGCCTTGCATCACGAGAATAAACTACATTTTAAAATATATTAAAATAGAAAGCAGTTATTTTAAATTGCAATAATATTTCACAATATTACTATTTTTTGTATTTCTGATCTAAGCAGAACATGCAGTTAATCATTGTTGATAATCTTCCTTATAGAAGCCGAGCAGCTCTTCCATTAACTGTGGGAACTGGAGACGGATCAAACAGGCCGTGTACAGGTCAGACGCGGGGGGGGGGGGTCATTTCAGATTCACTGAAGCGTCTCCCGCGGACGAACACACAGGTGCCTGATCCGCCAGCTTAAGACCCTCTAGTCCCCCTATATCCCAGGATCCTCTAATGTTTGTCTACATACTGTACTATGTATAAAGAGCGGTCTTGAGGCCGTGATTAACAGAGAACAGAGAAAACTCCAGAACCATGATCCTTCAGCCTAGTTCAGTTCCAGAATGGAGAATTCTCTGCTTGATATGAACTCAAGGCCTGTAGAATTCCCAAGATTCCAGACTCAGTGTAGCAAGGAGAACAGCCTATGGTCTGTTCCTCCTCACAACCTTTCAACTCATCCTTACAGAATGAAATGGTGTAGAACAGATGTAGAGTAGTGTACAGGACCTCTCTATATGCATTGATGGATGTCACAGAATTGAGTTGTTTTGATTTTATTGCTAGTTTCATTTTTGGGGCTTTTGGATGATTATAAAGCAAATCCAATGAATGATTCAGGAAGGATGCTATCAAAGGAATAGTTCACCCAAAAAATGTAAATGTGCTGGAAATGTACTCACACTTAGATCATCTCTTCACAAGACGTTAATTGATGGACTGGAGTTGTGTGAACTGCTCAATGAACGAATCATTCATGCATCATTGTCAAATGACATTTCTCCCTTCACGAAACACCCAGAAATCAGGTTTAATTACCGTGCCACAGAAGTCCGTCTCTTCAGCAGATGTTTGCACACACACTTTCCTTCAGAGACATTTTTATAATCACAGAGAAGTGCTGGTGATGAAAAACATCAAACAACTCAATCAAAGTGGAGAAAAAAAACAGGCAAAGAAAACATTATGAGACTTGTGGTTTTTCTTGTAATTCATCTGTTTATTTTAAAACCTCCTCGATCTTAATCAAATTATTTAACATCGTATTCTGTTTCTGTGCAGAAGCATTCATAATACTCAGTAATTCTGTTATGACAAAGCTCAATTTTCAGCAGTCTCGAGTGTCACATAATACTCTGAAATCTTTCTATGATGTTGATTTGCTGCTCAAGAAACATTTATTATTATTATCAATGTTAAAACTGTACTGCTGCTTAATAGTTTTGTGGAAACTGTTATTTTAGGATTCTTTGAATACAACGTTCAAAAGAATAGCATTTATTTAAAATATATTTTTTTGTAACAATGCAAAGGTTTTTACTGTCACTTTTGATTAATTTAATGCTTACTTACTGAATAAAAATATTAATTAAAAAATATTACTAACTGCAAAATTTTTAATGGTATTGGCAGAAAAAAATATCTTTCTGATTAAGTTCATGTAATTTTATGTCCTTATTTAAATGATGAATATTTATAGGTTTAAAATGCTTTATGTACACATGCTAGTTTATTTGCTATTTACACTGAAGACACTGAATCTAATGTATATAGTGTAGAAAAACAATAGTACTGTCATATGCAGTGATCTTCTGATCCAATGTACTTTTCCTCACCATGGCTGTACAGACGTCAAATTCCACAGTTCGCATGTATGCATTTCATATAAAATAATAATTATGCATAAATGAAACATGCATGTGAGATTTTTTGTAATATACTAATAAACTGAATGTGTTTTAAAAACATTAATAAATCCCCTTAGTTTTAGCCTCGTATTTTTAACTAGTTGAATATAGCTTATTTCAACAATGTTATCATTTTTAACTGAATCAATTTGATTTTCACAATCTTACCTGTTTCGTTTATGTATGACTGACAAATATGCGTCACAGCACATTTATTATTTGATGTTAAAACTGTTTATTCCAAATGGAATGTGTAAATCAAGAAATATTTTTTGAGTGCAAAACATAAATCATTTTTAATCATTCAGCAAATAGTTTGGCCTAGTTCATGGTTATATTTATACATTTCAGAGTTGGTAATATAAGCAATTTTGGTACAGTGTTGGGTCACTACCGTAAAAGGTCCGATGTAAAGTCTGGGTCCTGAAGCAAAACCAGTGCAGCACCACTGTCCTAGCTTTGCAACCATTTCTAAAAGTCTGTGTCCTTTCTCTCCCTCCTTTGTCTCTCTCTCACACAAAACCTCACATTCTTTATAGTCTGAACCTCTGCCCTTCAGATTCCATCCAGTCTGTAACACCTATATAATCATGCCACTACTGCGCCCCCTCTGTGGCATGTGGGCCAATAATAGACCGGCCAGGTAGCTAAGCGATGAGGAATTTCACATTGATATTTGATCCCATCGACCCATGAAGCATGGTGAGAGCGTATGGGACACAGTGCATGTCAGAGTTTGAGGTTTCCTCAGCTCCTGCCCAAACATCTAGAGTAGCTCATAAAAGAGTAATGGATGTTTTAGCAAAGCTAATAGTCTAAGACAAGCAAAGAAAACAAAAGACACTGAGAATGTTATTGCTGAGGTGTTTGAAGAATTGAGGGCACACAAATGGAAAAATAAGAGACCCCCAAAGAATTGGTGGATTGGTATTAACCTCCTGATTAAGGGCCATAGAAGTAAACTAAATATTATGGAAAAGGTGTCATTTAGTGTTCATTAACATGTTCATTAAAAAATGCCACAATTTCAATTCACGCTTATTTGTATAGCTCTTTTCACGATACACTTCGTTGCAAAGCAGCTTAACAGAAAATAGATGTTTCTACAATTAAGATTTTTTCAAAGTGGTGTCCACATGGAAGTGAAAGTGACATACAGCCAAGTATGGAGACCCATACTCGGAATTCGTGCTCTGCATTTACCCATCCAAGTGCACACACACACCCGGAGCAGTGGGCAGCCGTTTATGCTGCGGCGCCCGGGGAGCAGTTGGGGTTCGGTGCCTTGCTCAAGGGCACCTCAGTCGTGGTATTGAGAGCACTGTACATTCACTCCCCCCACCTACAATCCCTGCCGGACCGAGACTCGAACTCGCAACCTTTCAATTATGAGTCCGACTCTCTACCATTAGGCCACGACTTCCCACACGTCCAGTGTAGCTACTGATCATGCAGTTAGTCAATGACATATTCAAGCAGAAATGGTGATCATGATTAACAGCAGTGATTATATGTTGTGATCAAAATGATAGTAATGCAAGTAAAAATTGGTAATAAACTTGTAAAGTCGTAAGTTCATAGTTAGACATTATACATTAAGAAATGTACGAAACTCATGTTTTAAGTTTCTGTTTCTCAGATGAATTGTAAATGAACACAAATTTTATAATTTCAGAATGAAATATATGTCAGTATGAAATACATAATATCAGCATGATTTCCTAATGCTTTCTCATATGCTCACCAAGGCTGCATTTATTTGATCAAAAAGTAACATTTAAATACAGTAAATGTTAAAATACAGTAAAAAATATTTTAATATTTACAATAACTATTTTCTATTTGAATAAATTAAATAATTTATTTCTGTGATGCAATGATGATTTTTTTAGCAGTCATTACTCCAGGGTATTAAGCATTAATTTCCTTCAAAAAATCTTTCTGACACCAAACTTTTGTATACTATTATAGGCTATAATTTGTAAAATGAGAAAACAAACACCCAATGATGATCGTTTAAAGCTGATTCATGGACTGTGACTGGTGTGTTGAGTTTGGTCTGGCTCTGGAAACATGATTCGTTTCGGTCCTCATGTCATCAATCACCTTTAACCCTTCTCATATCAAAGTGTCTAAATAGCCAGTGTCTAAAAGTTTACGAAACAAAGACATGAGTTCACTTTAAGAAAGACAGCACAGCTCAGATACACTAATGATGACACAAACACCCATCAAACATAACTGTCGTATAAAGTTTCTCTTGTAAAAATGTCGTTTGAGCGGGGAGATCCGGCTGGCAGAGCTGAGTGTCCGTGTAATGGTGATTTATGAGTGCTGTGGAAGGAATGTTTGAGGAACACATGTCTACGGCTCCGCTCCCGGCCGCTGCTGTGTGACAGGTGCTGCATGCGAGAGGCAACATCGCTCATGTGTGCCACAGAGAAGCCTGTGGCCGCTGCTGTATGCATGTCATTGTTAATACATTGCATTATATTTTGATGTCCGATGGATTGACAGACATATTTTTAATGACCACAGAGAGTCAGGACCTCGGTTTAACGTCTCATCCAAAGGACGGTGATTTTTACAGTATAGTGTCCCCATCACTATAGTGGGGCTGGGGCGTTAGAACCCACACAGACTGTAGGGTGAGCACCCCATGCTGGCCTCACTAACACCTCTTCCAGCAGTAACCTAGTTTTCCCCGGAGGTCTCCCATCCAGGTACTGACCAGCTCAACCCTGCTTAGCTTCAGTGGGCAGGCTGCAGGGTGATATGGTGATATGTGATATATTTTGTCTACATTATTGCCTGCTAATACATGTTTAACACATAAAGCTCTATAAATTCATATTATTAATTTAATAATAACAATTATTATTATTGTATATTTATAGTATATAAAAATTATGTTAACCATTTGACAACCGTTATTGTAATGTGCTACCATTTATTCATTTGGTCAGTTATATAATGAGCAGGTTTTCCAATAAAATCTAAAAGATGCAAAACTATCAATTCATTGATTGATTTTGGACACATTTTATGGATGTGGCCACTTTAGCATTCTTTAGATTGTGAAAAATATATAATCTTTTGCTAATAGCCCTGCTATCTATGAGAGACATATTCAGTGAGAGAGCAAACAAAGCACAACACTAGGCGCTGTCACTCTTATCATGCGCTCAGGTCGAACACAATCAAAGAGATTCCTCTTTAGTCAAGGGCAAATAAATGTCATCACTCACAGCCACAAAGTATAAAGTCTGTAAACAGTCTGTGGGATTTTCTGCACTTGAGCACACATCATTTCTATTACGTACATATGCGTTCTCCTTCAATTCCCCGTGAGTTCCTCCGTGCTGTGGGGAATTGTGAACTTGCAAGAGACTCACTGTAAAACATTAAAAACCCAACCACAGCCCTAAATTCCAGGAGATGTTTGCTAACCCCATGCCTGTGTCTAAGAGGACTGTGGGCTCTCGGGGGATGTGATGAATGGGCTGAAAGAGCATGATGTGTGTGTGTGTGTGTGTGTGTGTGTGTGTGTGTGTGTGTGTGTGTGTGTGTGTGTGTGTGTGTGTGTGTGTGTGTGTGTGTGTGTGTGTGTGTGTGTGTGTGTGTGTGTGTGTGTGTGTGTGTGTGTGTGTGTGTGTGTGTGTGTGTGTGTGTGTGTGTGTGTGTGTGTGTGTGTGTGTGTGTGTGTGTGTGTGTGTGTGTGTGTGTGTGTGTGTGTGTGTGTGTGTGTGTGTGTGTGTGTGTGTGTGTGTGTGTGTGTGTGTGTGTGTGTGTGTGTGTGTGTGTGTGTGTGTGTGTGTGTGTGTGTGTGTGTGTGTGTGTGTGTGTGTGTGTGTGTGTGTGTGATCAGGGTTTGGGTACGCATGAGGGTTAAGATGAAGCAGAGAGGAGAATCTCACACTGAACTGTGAGGGAAAAAAGAGAGAATGTAGCTGAGTGATGGAAAAAGAGGAGGAGAGACAAGTGTGTGAGAAAACAAAAAACTGGAGAAACACAGTCCTCAGGAAAAAAGCGTATCATTTTAATTTAGGATGGCAATCAATTTCAAATTTTGATTGAATTGATATGCTGAATAATTAATTTAATTAATTACAGTTAATCACATATATGCAAAAAAGACCTCAAATTAAGATAATTCAGATATCTTTGTGGCATTTCTGAATAGAAATAAACATGTAAATACTGTTTGTTTTTCATAATCCAGTTAATTCCCAAATTATAAAAATAAGTCTCATCCATTTTCTTATAATATCCTGTTTCACTTTGACATGTTTTCAGATCATGGTAGTAAAATGAGTTGCAAATTATGTTTTGGAACATTTGTCAAATATGATTTGATTGATTTCATAGATCCTATTTGACTGAGTGCCATGTAGAGAGGTTTTACTTTAGTTCGATCTATAATATATGATCTTTTATTCAATATGTAGACTAGAGTAATGGCTGCTTAACATCAGCTTTGCATTCACAGAAATAAATTACATAATAAACAATATTTAAACAAAACCAGTTCTTTTAAATTGTAATCATATTTCACAATCATGATATTTTTAGTGTATTTTAGATCAAATAAATGCAGCCTTGGTGAACATAAGAAACTTATTTAAAAAACATGAATAAATCTTAACAATCCCAAACTTTGAATCTGTACTGTACTGTATAGAACTGTATAGTACAGTATAATATGATAGAAAGTCCTGAACACTTTAGGAAGGGGATTTGGGTTGCACAGCTGCTCTTTTTGTGAAATCCCTGCTAGTTACTCTTGGTCATAACCTTTATTTTCTGTTACTGTCCAGATGAGGTAAAAACACTGCTGGGTTTTGTCTGCTTTATAGCCCCAGTTAACCTCTCTAACATTACTGCGCTCTTCACTTATGAACTTGATATACAATACACATTCTGTAGTTGTCTGTTCATGTTCATGTTATATAAACCTTCCAGTTAAATCTGTCTTTTCTCATTCTGCAACCTCAACTGTGTTTTATTAGGCCTTAATATTTAATTTAACATTTTATTATGCATACTCTATTCCAGAATATTCTGTAATCTTGGATCTATGATTGTAGTTTAACTTCCAACTGTTCACTCACACATATCATAGGAGGCTTCAAATGATGTTCCTGTGGCGTTGGCTGCTGCTCGTTTGGCTGGAAGTCACAGTTCTTTATGAAGCATGGCAGGAGGGTGCTTTTTAAGCTTGTTATAAGTTGGCAGCATGCAATAATAAATTCACCAGTACTGCAGAACATCTTTGAAGGGTCGCCCTAAGATGCATACTTCTAAGTTATACAGACAGCAGGTCAACAGGGGTGGGTTTGTCTTACGTAAACGCAGGAGATTTGGCGCGTCACACTTGTTAGCACATGGAAAGTAATGCTGGAAACTCTCTCTTGCTTTATGTATATGCAAACTATCAGTCAAACCTTTGGACACACCTACTGATTTTTTATTATGACTATTTTCCACATTTTAGAATAATAGTAAAGTCATCAAAACTATGAACAAACACAAATGGAAGTATGGGAATGCTGTGACCAGAAATGACAGACAGAGACAGATAGATGGAGACAGATAGATAGATAGATAGATAGATAGATTTCACAGATGGGTTTAGGCAGTGTCAGGTTAAGTGAGATAAATGACTAAGTTCCTCTGTTGCTCCACGTGGGAAAAGCAACAGCAATGTGAAATACTCAAAGTCTGTCACTTCCCACCCAGTCACTGGAGAAAGCTATTTTATCATAGTTATTCCTTCAAAAGGTCCCCAGCTAATCCACATCCATACGTTTACTACATCTGGAGGAAAACGTTTTCTGAAAGCGTTCACACAGACGTTTTCCCTATCAACGTCAACACTGATGTCAGAGGCCCTGTCCCAAATGGCACCCCCTAAACCCTCGCGGTCTTCCTCTGAGTCTGCACTGTCGTGAAAGACTGTCGGGGTAGAAGCCTGCTGCGAGCTTGCACCAGTGCGGGCTCTGGGCAGAAGTGTGTATCGAGGGCGCATAACAGCCGCAAAGGGGGCGCTCGCGAGCACCCTTCTGAACGCTAAAATGAGGAAAGGGACACTCTACGGTCTCGTGGACTTAACGGACACGCGCACGCGGCGGCCATTGTAAGTCCGTAAGACCGCAAGTGCACATGAAGTGTTCCATTTGGGACAGGGCCAGATTGTGCGCGTGATCTTTCAGTTAGGAAACACTGCCGCCGTGTGGTGAAACTTCAAGTTGTGGAAATGCCAAATGGCCCTTCTGAGTCCCCGTAACAGTACAGAAGCGAGAATTTGCTCTAACTAAAAATGAGTATGCTAATAGTTTAACATTACATTCTTCAGCTTTTTTCCAGACAGATCCAACATATAGACATAATCGCGTTGCGCTTAGTGACAAAATCATCAAACTTTCGTAAATAAATTTCGTAAAAAAATAATAAATATTAAAACATTGTTTAGATTTGCTAATTTTGATTTTATCTATTATTTAATAAATAAATCATAAGTTTTAAAATAAAAATATATTTAGGTCTAAATAAAATCTGTGATTTAGCATTTTGTTTATTACGGATCAAGAACAAAATACAAGCTAGAAATAATAGTGCGTATAATTTATATATTTTTAATATTATGTATAAGTTTATTATTATATTTTCGATACAGTGTAAAAATATATATATATTTTCGTAGAAGCTTATTAATATATGAGACTAATATATATATATATATATATATATATATATAATATAATAAATTATATGAGACTTGTTAAAATAATACAATATTTATTTTATTATATGCAATATAAGTAAAACGATAATGTTCAAAATAAAAGTCGTAATAAATAATAACGTCTATGATTTTTGCATATTCAATGCCCAAAGCGGAAGTTTCATAGTGAGGTCACGTCTACGTATTCCACGTCACGGAAGTCACGGAGATGATGATCCATTATCTAAAACCGAGCTGAGAACTTGGGTTATCGGTCTTGTAATGTTGTGGTACTTTTCAGGATACAGACTCGGGACTGTCTTGGTCTAAAAGAGAGCCGAAAGCGGAGGCTGAGTTGCTGTTGCTGCCAGCCGTTTTGCAGGCTAGCTCGCTAGTTTAGCATTCAGCTGAGTAACTAATCTCAAGACAGCCATCGAGTCAGCTCGCAGTTATTTCATTTTACTGTCGTAGCCATGGCAACTCGGCGACTGACCGATGCCTTCTTATTAATGCGGAACAATGCAATCCAAAACCGGCAGATTTTGGCTGAGCAAGTGAGTACATACGACCCCCGTCGTACCCTGAATACACGTAGCAATGCTGCGGTGAGTCTAACGTTCATTGTCTGAATTGATTGTTTTCGCGTGTTTGTGTGTTCTGAGCTAGCTAGACAACAGCCCTAGCTAGTGGTGTTTGTTGATGTTGCCCAACAAACCTCTACTGTTTTGTTTACCGCGTGAGGAGCTGGCAGGTCTGTGCAAACCGGCTAGCTGTTCATCAAACACTTCTACAGTCGCATGTTGATTTACCTCAACACACGGGAATGGCAATGCAATGACTGAAAGGTGATGCTCGTGCTAGTTTTGCGGACGTTTAGTTCATCAGTGCGGGACGTTTTGATGCCAGGGACCCTACAATATGATGGACCCCTTTCTGAAATACGAAGGCAGCTGTATATTTTCGTTTTTGATTATTAATTTATACTGTGTGTGGAAGAAAATTAAGTGGGCCTATTTTATTATAAAAGAAGTTGATTGGCTTTTGTATTGTCATTTTGACAATAGCTTTGAAAATAATATTAGCGAAAAAAATTAATAGCTTTTAGATGTATAAACTTGAAGAGAAACATTTATACATTTTTGTAGTTGTTTTATTTCAAATATGAATGTCAGTATAATAAAACAAAGATGATAATTAGTGATTAATACAGGATTAATAAATGTAGAATAATAACTTTAGGTCTTTAGAAAACAAAATAAAATTGTAATGTCGGAATCAGTATACATTACTGTTCAAGAGTTTGGGGTTGGGATTTTATTATTATTATTTTAAGTGTTTTATGTTCACCAAGGCTTCATTTATTTGATAAAAAATACAGTAAAACAGGAATATTGTACAATTTAAAATAACTTTTATTACTTCATTGTATGATCCTTCAGAAAGTTAAGTTTATTTATTTACTTTTCATAATTTTTGAATATTTTAATATGCTGATTTGCTGCTCAAGAAACATGTAATATTATCAGAGTGTTTTGTGGAAACACTGATTTTGCAGGATGCTTTGATGAATAGAGTTCAAAAGAACAACATTTGAAATATAAATATTTTGTATTTACTGTCGCTTTTGCTCAATTAATGTATCCTTGCTTAATAAAATTATTCATTTCTTTTTCAGAAATTGTTCTTACCCCAGACCTGGAACGGTAGTGTAGGTTTTTCCAGAAATTTGATCATACAAAAATAATTTAAATGAAATATTTATAAATTCTGGATATTTTGAATTGGTTAACCAGGTTTATGGAAGTTTCAAAATATTATGGAATTTTAAAAACATTCAATCTTTTTAAAATCATGATTTATGCCTTTATATATTACTTTTCATTAAATGCCTCTAATACCTTATTTTTATGCATTTACAAACATCATAACTGTAGTGTGGCTTTAAATATTTGTGTGATTCTCTATATACTTTGCTCTAGTTATGTTTTTACATTTTAAAACGAGACTCCAGATGAAGGCAGTATGTTTTGTCTTCCAATCTTCCGTAGATCTTTCCTACAGATAAGTTATGCATCACATAGTTTTTCTCTTTGATGCTGGTGGGGCGGCCTGCTATCCAATGCTTTTAAAGGATCCAGTATCTCTATAGGGTATTGATTACGGTCAATGCAGTATTTGAAGTTAACTCGGTGTTACTAGCACGGACATCATTCTGAACTTATATCAATCATATATCATGCCTGTTTGTGTTTTGTCTGGTGTAGTGGCTCCATTCCTTACCATCTGCTTGCATGTTGATATTTTTCCCCTGTTTGTACTTCTTGTGGTCTATCTAAGCACTTCTTGCTCTGCCTTGCAAAATCCTGACAGAATCGTCTGATCTAACGTAATCATGTCAGTGTGTTGCTTTGGGATAAAAATAGGATTTATCTTCCAGCTTAATCTTTTATTGTGTTTTATAAATACAGTAACATCTCAAAATGCTTTGTTTTTCCAAACCTAATATCTTATTTAGTGGATTTATGAATCAGTAGCACAATTATGCTGTAGGATTGAGATGTTGGAGTTATAGGGCTGGAATGGACAAATCTTACCTGCCTTGCAACATAATGCGAAATATGTATATTTTGTATGTCTGTCTGTCTTCTACATTAGCATATATATGAATTAGCCTAATCTTCAGTTAAGAACACTTTGCATTTATTGGTTTTTGTTCCTGATTTGTCCAGTTCTGTCCAAGTCCTGCTGTCACTCTTTTTGATGCTGATCACTGCTTTTTGTCTTGGGCTCCTCTGCTCTCACTCCTCATGCTCCTCCCCTTCTCTGCTATCTCTCCTCTCATTGGATGGGACATCGCTGGGCTCTTCCTATCACATTAGGAGTTTGATGAGGTAACCTTGTTGTTTTAGCATTCCTTTACTAAGCTCCGCCTCCTTGGTTACAGTTGCTAACTCAGATGAGCTTTAAAGAATGTCTCGTTGGAATGAATTAATGTTAATTTATCACCAATAAAAACATACTTATGTGCATTCATTTACGAATGAGTGCAACACATTTAGTCGCAGCATGAGCTCTTTCAAGATTTGACAGCGTGTATCCTTTCTTCCTGATTTACAGTTTTAAGTGACCCAACAACATTTTACTGATTTTTTTTTCTGTACAATTGCTTTAAAAAGCCAATAGAAATGTATTGGATCCATGCACCGGACTAACAGCATGATTTGATATTGGGCATTTGGTGCTGCTCCTCTTCTGTGACTCAAAACCATAAAAAACACACCTTCCTATAGACTTGCATTAAAAAGAGCTAGAGCTTGTCTGATAATATGATGGAACAATAGAAGGATAAAGTAGGATTGGTCTGTGCCATTTTTAAGGTGGGGCTTAGTAAAAGGTCAGTTTGTGCAAAATTTGAACACTGTTGTTTTTTTACACTGATTGCTCAGTTTTCATTATATATTTTGTTCAATAATTCTTTCAGCTGCCAATAATAATCTCATATAGCTACATTTGCTGTATTTCTCAACAGAAATGTGATGTTTGCCCTCATTTCTCTCTGTCTGTTAGTTGGCTGATGACCGTATGGCCCTGGTGTCAGGCATCAGTTTGGATCCAGAGGCTGCTATCGGTGTCACAAAGAGACTCCCGCCTAAATGGGTGGAGGGAGTGGATGAGGTAATTATTAGATGTTTGTTTTAAGTGATCAGTGACATTTAGAGGCATGTTCCAGTTTCAAAACAAGTTCAGCTCTACCGGCAGCATCTGTGGCATGCTGTGAATTACCAGTAATCATTTAGTTAAAA
Organism: Ptychobarbus kaznakovi; assembly: GCA_027422405.1. Taxonomy (NCBI): domain Eukaryota; kingdom Metazoa; phylum Chordata; class Actinopteri; order Cypriniformes; family Cyprinidae; genus Ptychobarbus; species Ptychobarbus kaznakovi. The sequence goes on along the minus strand of CM049800.1, from coordinate 3,777,260 downwards.
AAAACATGTACAGTAACACATTTACAATATTAAAAATAATAATTCAAAAAAGTGACTTGTAATGAACTGGACAAGCCATTTATTATATTATAAAAGATATCTGCTTCGAATAAATGCTGTTCTTTTTAAAATAAATATCAAAGAATCATGAAAAAAATGTATAGTAAAATTTGTCTTGAAGCAAATCAGCATATTAGTATAATTTCCAAAGGATCATGTGATATTGAAGACTGAAGTAATGATGGGGAATTAATGACAATTTAAAATATATTAAAGCAGTTATTTAAAATTTTCACAATATTACTGTTTTTACTCTAAATGCAGCCTTACTGAACATAAGAGACTTTTTCCCAAAAAATTCTTACCAACTTTTAAATTTTATTGTATATTTGCTTACATAAAAAGTGGCCTTAAACAATTTTATGTTTAATGTTAATCAACAATATTTATTTTGAACCTATATATAGACATTTGACATTGGCATACATAGTCTTCACTCAAATAAGACTTCTAGCCATCGTCAACAGAGTGAACAGTGAAGTCTTGTTCCTGCAGATTCAGTATGAAATCACACGTATTCGTCAGAAGATGAAGGAACTGGCCAATCTGCACGACAAACACATGAACCGGCCCACGCTGGATGACAGCAGTGAAGAGGAGCACGCCATCGAGATCACTACACAGGAAATCACACAGGTATAACAGCACACACACCAATCCTGTTTCATTACAGTGCCATCTGTTATAACTAAAGAGACTGAAGTGGACAGACCGAAAAAACTACAGCAATTAATCAAAGCACACATCAGAAAACAGCAGTTGTAGTGAGTCTGCATATATGTGTGTGTAGATGTTTCACAGGTGCCAGCGGGCCGTGACGGGGCTCCAGACTCAGAGCCGTCATTGTACAGAGCAGGAAAACAGGCTGTTGACCAATGTGGTCTCCTCACTGGCCCAGAGCCTTCAAGAACTGTCAATCAACTTCAGACACACACAGTCAAGCTACCTGAAACGTAAGTGTATGCAAACACAAGATTTATGTTCATTAATATAGGAACATTGTCTTTTACCTCATGCTGTTTATTTTTTGACAAATCTTTGATACATCTTGCATTCGTTTATAGGTATGAAAAACCGCGAAGAAGGATCCAAGCACTTTTTTGACTCCGGTCCTCTTATGGAGGAAGATGAAGATATTGCGCTATATGACAGAGTGAGACTGTCTCATGTTTTTAGTATATATGCTACACACGTTTCCGTATTTGGTGACTATATTGGTGTCAACCAATCGCTGTTGCTTTAAATTATTGGCATTGGTGGAAGCACGTTTACAATTAATTTGTCATATTTTGATGCTTAATGTCCCTGTGAATGTGAACGTTGTATGCATTTATTTAAATACGGGCCATAATATAAAATTAAAGGGATAGTTCTCCCAAAAATGAAAATTCTGTCGTTAATTACTCACCCTCCTGTTGTTCCAAACCCGTAAGACCTCCGTTCATCTTCGGAACACAAATTAAGATATCTTTTATGAAATCTGAGAGCTCTCAGACCCTCCATAGACAGCAAGGGTCCGTACACGATCAAGGTCCAGAAACGTAACGAGGAGATCGGTAAAATAATCCATGTGAGATCAGGGGTTCAACCGTAATTTTATGAAGCTATGAGAATACTTTTTGTGCAGCAAAAAAAAATATTTTATTTTTTATTCAAATTCGTCTCCTCTGTGTGACCCTTGCTCCATTTTGGAGAATATCCGCTGGACGGAAACTGCGTATGCTCTTCTGTGTTAGCCGCATACCGGATGCGGTGTTTTCGTTCAAATCAAAGCGTAAATATACGTGGAAGCGCGCGGTGCGGCTGACAAAGAAGAGCGTATGTATTTTCCGTCCAGTGGGTATTCTCCAAAATGGCACTACGCTAACGTAGAGGAGACAAACTGTTGAATAAAGTCTTTTTTGTTTTCTTTGCATACAAAAATATTCTCGTATACCCCTGATGTCACATGGATTATTTATTCGATCTCCTTGCTACGTTTCTGGACCTTGATCGTGTAAGGACCCTTGCTGTCTATGGAGGGTCTGAGAGCTGTCAGATTCCATCAAAAATATCTTCATTTGTGGTCTCACGGGTTTGAAACGACATGAGGGTGAGTAATGACAGAATTTTCATTTTTGGGTGAAATATCCCTTTAATAATCTTTTTTGTTTTTGTTCAGCAAACATGTAGATATTGGTGTGCAGTGGGCGACCGATATATCGGCCGACATTTTCAATTTTTAAATTCGTGGCGTTGACCGATACATTTTTGGCTTGGCCAATATCGGCTTTTATTTTGACAGCAAATAAACTATGCTGTGTTATATCCAGTTTGCTATTATCATATTCAAGTCATATGTCACTGCGTACTGTATGTAAAATTATTATTACATGGTTTTTATTTAAGAAAAGATCATTTCCAGTGCTAACATGCTTACTGGGTCAACTGTTTGTTAGTGTTAACTTACTTTTTATTAATGTTTTTAACTTTTCTATTTGTGAAAAATACTATAATAGAATTACAGAATCAAGAAGTTGCTAAAACGTACATCAGTTAATTTTACAGACTTTTTAAAATCAAGTTTCATATTGATACATTTTACGATTAATTATTTCAAATTTAGTAAATATAAAAAGTAATCTACATCTCAGTGCAATTTTTGTTCTGTAATAGCATTTTGTGTTCAGCACATGGTTGACATCGGTCTTTCTCACTCTTGCAGGGGTTTACAGATGACCAACTAGTGCTGGTCCAGCAAAACTCAGTGCTGGTAGAAGAACGAGAGAGAGAAATCCGACTAATTGTTCAGTCCATCTCTGACCTTAATGAGATATTTAAAGAACTTGCTGGAATGGTTGTTGAACAGGTCAGATGTGATTTCTATATATTAATTAATTTATATATTTAAACTGATTTAATATGAATTATATTAGAATGAATAAATACAAATGATTATAAATAAATTAGGTTCTTACACAAAATTAATATTATGCTTTGACTGAGGCAGTTGCATAAATATGCAAATTATTTTTTTTAAATATGCATTGTTAATGTCAATGTAAATTCAATGCAGGGCACAGTCCTCGACAGAATCGACTTCAATGTGGAGCAAGCTTGTGTCAAAACAGAGGAAGGGGTGCAGCAGTTGCAGAAGGTGAGGCTCTTATCAAGCCTGATGATGTGTTAAGCTACACGTCAAGGGTTGTAATTGCTTGCACTTTTTCAGTCATTTGTTGTGTAATATAAATGTACATACAATATCCACATGACACATTAAAGTAATATTACATTAAAGAGATGGAAAGCACACTCAAACTTTCCTCTTTCCTTTCTTAGGCTGAACAGTACCAGAAGAAAAACCGCAAGATGCTGGTCATTTTAATTCTCTTTGTCATAATTGTTATTCTAATACTTGTTCTGTTCGGGACAAAGTTTAGGTGAATCATTCCATGGCCTCTAGGAGGGCTCTACCTGTTTGTATGAGAGAAATTGATGTGTGCGTGAGTGGGTATGCATGCTAACTTTCAACACCATTGTTTGAGGGTGGAGAATTTGGAAGGTGCTTAAGTTTTAAAATACTACACAACAAAGTGAAGCAAATAACGTCGTCTTCTGGCCACCGAGTGCAGTGTCTGGAGGTGTTCATGTTTTATTACTTCAGGTTTCTTTCAGAGGGCCATTTGTCGTCTTTTTTCCTGCACAAGCACAGTAATTAGGAGCGTGTATGCGATATGGCAGCATGCTCATCTCATTTGAAGAGTAAACAGGAAGAGATAAGTTATCCTCCGGAGATGATAATATCTGCTTGGGTCAATTCAAAAAATAATTTCCAGCTCATATTTCGCCACATAATTTTGCCTAAAAGCCATGTTAATATTTTTCCTCATTTTCCTTAGTTGTTTATTTTTTTTGCACATTTCCCTCTCAACTCTCATTACTGTAATGCAGAATTAAATTAGTTTAAATCAGTAAGTATAAGTACAGTATTACAGTAATTTTTACTGTATAACTGGTATAAATCTAATGGGAATCACCATTGATAATAATGGAAAGTAAATTAGAAAACATTAAAATAACTGAGACTTTATGGGGGGATGGGCTTCATGGTTGTAAAAATAAGTTCCTTATGCGTCTTCTTTTGAATATTGGGTTAAATGTCACCTGAACGTGTTTTCTAAAGATGCACTCTCTTTCTTGGGTTCAATCAACATCAGTATGAGCATCTTCAATGAAACCGGTCTTAAGCTGCCTCTGAATCAGACCGTGCTTGCAGGCTAGGAAGTGTGTGTTTGATGCAAGCGCAAGATGACATCATAAACTCTGTTTTCCTGTCATTTAATCTGAACATTTTCCTGTGTGTGTGTGTGTGTGTGTGTGTGTGTGTGTGTGTGTGTGTGTGTGTGTGTGTGTGTGTGTGTGAGAGAGAGAAGCACTGACACTCAAGTCAACCATGGAGGAAATCGATGAATGAGGAACGTGTACTCAAAGCATTTACCATGTTCAGTTTTTAATTTTTTTTCTGTGATGAAATGTATATCATTGGGATTATAACATGTTGAATGAACTGAATGTTTCATTGTCCTTTATAAGCGTCCATAACTGAGCGTTAGTTGCTCTGCGCATGTCAGCGGAGGCGTTTTATGCATCATGTGTTTGTCTACGTTTTAATGGCAGTGTTGTTGTTATCATATCAGTATCATTTCAGAGATTTATTCAGTGACAAGCAGGAGTGATTCATCAAGATTTTTGCTTCGCTCTGTTCCTTGCCTTAAAGAGTGAATATTTGTGTGCTGAACTTGGATGTTTTTAAAGCTTTCCTTGTCCATGTTCCATTAGCTGGTGTTGTCACTACAGTATCGTTCAGTCTGACCTTTGACCTTCGGTCTCAGACTGAAGTTCAGTTGGGTCTGCTGACTGACTACAACTACTGTTCCCTGTACAAGATGAAATTATTTATTTTAGATGCAAATATGTGTGCAGAGTTTATGGAGTTCTGTTGTTGTCTATTGGTAGTCCAGATTCTTTTTTTCTCTGTATATTGTAATGATTTACTTTTTTCTGTCCTTTCACAAATCAATTCCTGTTGGCTTTTGTGAAGGGTAATTGCACCACTACTGTATGATGGGGGTAAATCATGAAGTTGACCAAGTTATTTTATAAATACAGAGACCGTTTATTCTTATATTATTTTAGAAGGTTTGGGGAAAAAATAGAACTGCACGTTCAAGGCTTCAATCCATTTCATGCGATTTACTTTATGGTTTTGGTGTGAAACCCAGTGTGAATATAATATTTTTCTGCTATTATGGTACTACTGAATGCCATCTGAACCTTCTGTAAACGCTGAACAGGTTTTTAATGAAATTAAAACAAATATATATAAAGATGCATGGTGTGTAGTATTTTATAAAGGCATTGATACATATATTTGAGTTATTTAAAAAAAATTTAATACCATGTTTTTCGCTCAACTGAAACAATAACTCAAAATAAATCTCACAATTTTCTGCTTAACCCTATAAAGCTGACGGTGTAACATTTGATTTATGAATTTTTAAAGCCTCTAAATTACCAAAATGAACTTTGATGAAAATCCTGTTGTACATCAACATGCCTGTATAATCAACTCTCTGATTTACATGGCAAACTATTATAATTTCATCTTACATTTTGGCCATGTAAATAACATCAGCTGCACACAGTTGCATATTTTTGCTTAGTTCAGGGCTCTCACATACTAGATGAGCCATAAATGCCTGGTTTATTAAAAAATGATACTAAAAAAAATTGCCTATTTCGAAAAAAAAAATTTTTTTTGACTATGGTTTCATAGATCATACGTTAAATGGTTAAATTGTATTTGGTCATACTTACAAAGGTGTTAATGCCACTTGCTATGTGATAAAACACGGTGTGGTGCTGTGATTCTGTAATGTAATGAATTATTATCATATTCAAACACCACTGGTAATCAAAGATACTTCAAGTAAGGTTATTACAGTAATACGTTCCTGCCGTGTTATAAGCACTCTCTTTGTCGAAACCCTGAAATAAATATCTCGATTGAACTAAATCAATAATGAAATAGCGCGGTCAGCACAAGGGCTCGCGAGACGGGCAGAGAAGCGGAAGGTCAAAGTTCATCTTCCCTCTGAAGAGACTCATTCTGGCGGAAGATGGCGAACGTGCTGCTGGAGTTCAAGGCTTCTGCCGCGGACTCAGAGCCGCAGAACCGCCCGGTTCTCATCGTCGGTCAACTCGCTAACCTGCAACAGATCAACTGGACCCAGGTGAAAGGAAAACTGCAGCCTGTGGTCACCAAAGAGGTACGTAATGTAACTGAGCTTGTAAACACATATTGACGTTAGCTCACCGGCTAAAGTTAAAGAGAAATCTGTCTCTTCTGACTGGTGTTGTGTAACATTAACAGACCCGCTAATCTGCATTTACTGATGAAACGTCAAGATAACCAGATCAATTATTAATATTTTAGACGAACCGTTACAAATTTCAATAAAATGACACTTTTCACAGTCATCATTGCTTTCCTCTTAACAAAAGCTACCATGGCATACTTTGATGTAACATAGCAATATCATAGTATTTTGGACATTTTTTTTTTAAAATGTGCAGTGGTTATATTCAGTAACATATTTAGGAGAACTATGTAAATCTGTTAACATTACTTACTGCCATACAGCCCCAGACATTGTTTTTTATTTCTTAGTTTTTCTGAAGTCAGACACATCATGTTGTTAAGTTAAAGGAAACACTTAATCAAGTAAACATGTATTCCCTGATAGACTTGATGATCTGGATTGTTTAGTTTGCCTGCTGTTATTGCATTTATGATCAGCATGTTATTTTACTGAATAATGTATATTAGGTGTCAGGTACAATAGAGCATGGTACTATCATTTTTCGCTGCATATTTTGGTTTATGTGTGCTGTGTCTGTTTTTGCTTTCAGATATGGCAGGCGGCATTGGCCTCTCTGAATCCCAACCCTACGGATAGTTGCCCGCTGTATTTGAGTTTTGCAGCCGTGGCGGCCCTTCCTTCACGAGTCAGTCGTCACAACAGCCCATCATCTGCACACTTCCTCTCCCGCCTCGTCCGAACCTGCCTGCCTGCCGGCAACAACCGATGCATTGTGGTCAGGCTCATTTCACACTATTATTAATATGCTTAGAACTCTTATTTGTGTTCAAATGGACCTGGGAAATATTTCAGCCGTTTCAGACTGCATTGTCTTGAAAGCATGTGTCTCAGTGGTTAGTCTTCATTTCTTTTCTGTTTTTCATGTGACCCATACAATCTCTGGTCACAATAAAAACATTCATTTCAATTACCTGAATAAAAGACCGATTTGTAACTGTAATTCATATTTAATTTTTTTTTATTTCAAATAAATGCAACCTTGGTGAGAGACTTATTTAAAAAAAAAACATTTTATTTATCCAAAAATTTGTATACAAATTATTTATAATTTTAAGAATTTTTTATTATTTTTTTCGGTTTTCTTTTTATGTAATTACATGAGTTACAGATCTGTCTTCTAAGTCTGATGCCACAGTCTGATTAGAGAAATTAATTTCATGGCTCAGTAAAAATAAATATATATTATATTTTCTATTTCTATTTTTTGATGCAGCTCAACTTGAAGATATCTTCAAATTTGACATTAGCTAAAATGGTGGGTTTGTTTGTTTTTTCAGATGGTGTGTGAGCGCTCTGATGTGTTTGCATCAGCGTGTGCCATTGCCCGAGCTTTCCCGCTCTTCACCCGCCGTTCAGCATCTTCTCGCAGGACAGAGAAGAAGCACGTCACTGTGGAGTTTGTGACTGTGGGTCAGGACAATGGCCCGCTGGAGGTCTCCACACTAGAGGTAAAGCATTAAAGTTTTCAGAGCTACCTTCCTGTACCTCAGATTAAGTTGGTTACTAGATCATTTATGATTATGCATCATTATATTACATCCGTTTGAATGTGCAAGTGGTTGTTTCCAGTGTCTTGCCAGTGCGGCGGATGGAGTTCGTCTGGCTGCTCGAATCGTGGACACTCCATGCAGCGAAATGAATACTGATGACTTCCTGAAGGCAAGCATTTCTACTCGCAGCTTCTGTGAAACAGTATTATTTATATACTGATTTTGATTTCAGTTTTCTTCTGAAAAAGTCACTTTTATTATATTTTTTAATACAGTTAAGCTAATAGAAATGTTTATTTCAGTTGTAGTAATTTTAGTATTTGAATTATTTTATTTTACAGGTTTTAAGATTCCTTTTTATGCTTTACATAAAACAAAATAGTTTTACACACATTCCCCACTCAGTAATTCAGTGCAGCTAACAAGAACACTAATAAATAAGCTAAAGTAGAATAAAAAATGGCAGTGTCTTGAGTGCAAATGATAATTTTCAGAAAATAATGTTGAATATACTGTAACCTGGAAATGGAACTGGCATTTAACCAGTGAAAAGGGCATTGCAATAATCAAGGCGGGCTGAGACAAAAGCATGAATAATGGTTTCAGCATCTTTGACTCTAGTGAAACGATGGACCTGGGCAGTGCGACGTAATTGAAAGAATGCAGAGTTAATATGAACCTGAAAGGAGACGGATAAATCGAAAAAACACCTAGATATTTAACAGTACAAGATGATCTAATAAGAGTACCAGCTATCTCACAAGAAAAGTCATAAGGAATTAGTGATGCGCGGATGGCGGTTATATCCGCGGGCGCTGCGGTTGATCCGCGGGTCAGGTGGTTAGTGGGTGGATAAGATAAATCATTAATGATGCAAATACTAACTACTAGGTGTGTGACGAGACACTTTTCCGACGAGACTGGGTTCACGAGACGAGATTTTTTAGACTTAAATTTTTTTTTTTAAATCCTCAATGATGAAATATATTGGGAAAAATTTTTTATTCAACTGAAAAACACAAAATGCAAAAAATGTAGGTGCATTTTGAAATCAACTTATACTTGAAATAAATAAAAATGAAATTAAACTTTTTTTTTATAAATTATATGCAGTAGGCTAATAAACATGTAACCTAGAGCTGCACGAATGAATGATTCAATGTCAAATACATTTTTTATAAACGGTTGTCGCCGCCTCCTGCGGAAGATAAGCGTTACAATACAAGTGTTACGATACTTTCGTTTTTGATCGCTACTGTAGACAATAAGTGTTTATACCAAACTATAAACTTTTATCCCAGTACTTCTGTTATTTAAATGTCTGTAACACAGAAACAATGATGTGTGGTTGAAAAGACAGTTTGTGTTGCTCTTTCTGGATCAGCTGCAGCATGAATGCAGATTTGAATGTTGAATAAAGCCATGTTGGTACAAGATTTGATGCAGGGGTTGTATGTAAATAATGAATAGTAGTGGGCCAAGAACGGATCCCTGGGGGACACCTTGCTTCAAATAGGCAGTAGGAAATTGCAAATCCTGCACTGAAATGTAGAACTGTCTGTCAGAGAAATAAGAAAACCAAGAAAGAGCAGCACCAGAAATACCCACATATCTTCCTCAGCGTTTTTCAGAACAAATATCTAAACATCTTTAAATCACGATGCATTGACTTGAGATGCAAATGTAAAATTTTGTCTTGAAAAGTTTTTATGTTTAAAACAAGAAGAAAAAATCTGTCAATGGAGAATGAAAATGTGATTTCCTTTTTTATTTTTAAGTTTAGGTTTTTCATCTAGTATTTATTTTGTTATACTAATAGTTTTCGTTTACTTCAACAACACCGCTGTGAGAAATGCATGCTGACATTGCTTTTCCACTCATGATACATTATGCAATCTTCTGCAGGAAATCAAGGCAGTGGGGAATGAATTGGGCATCACGCCAACTATAATTCGAGGAGAGGAACTGAAACAAAAGGGCTTTGGAGGTAATCTTAAGTTTCTTGAAGAAGTCAGCAGATTGCAACATTCTCTAAACTATGATGAAAAAGATGAGCTTGCATTCTCATCACAAGATGAGTGAATGTATGTGCTATTTTAGAACTGCAGACTTAGTGCTGCTTCTTCCAGATGAAGAAATTTACTCTGCATTTATCTCACCATAATCTAGCCTACTGTTGAAATTGTTGATCAGCCGTCAATGTTGTTGAGAGCCTGTGTGCGGCATAATATGTGCATTATATGCATATGACTGCGTTAGCTGTAAAAGAGATGTGTACATGTTGCTTACTGAAGGCCCTGACTGAAACCCCATGTTACGCCACTGTCTCTGTGTATATTTTAATGTGTGCAAAATCACTCTCTCTTTAGGGATCTATGGAGTTGGTAAAGCTGCCCAGCATCCTCCTGCATTGGCTGTGCTCAGCCACACTCCCTCAGGTGCCACACAGACCATTGCTTGGGTGGGCAAAGGCATTGTGTACGATACCGGCGGTCTCAGCATCAAGGGCAAAGTAAATACTGTGCCTTACTGTCTGCCTAGTGCATTAAAAGATGGGAAGAACCCTCAATAATAGTATAATTGGTTCATAAAGGATAAGTTTGTATGTTTTTTAATATTAAATATTTTGCAATGCTGTTTGGTGCTGCTAGAGGCACAGAAAGGACACCCTTCACCTTTAAACACCACATTTGACTCCTTTTGGGCTTATTTGTTATTTTTCTCCCCTTTATAGACCACAATGCCAGGAATGAAAAGAGACTGTGGAGGAGCCGCAGCCGTTTTAGGAGCTTTTAAGGCTACTGTTAAACAGGTACTGATTATTTTGAAAGCTAAACTCGGTCACTGACTGCTAAACGTATCTACATTAAAGGTCCTAACCCCGGTCTCGGGTGGTCTGATCACCCTGGTATTAATGTGTGTCTGCAGTCACCATTGAATATTTAGTTTATGGGAGGGTGTCTGATTTCACATGTAAGTGTGAGTGATGTCAGTATACCAGATGTGTTCAGTGAAGACATGTATACACTAGCACTCAAAAGTTTGGGGTCGGTGCTAACCAAGGCTGCATTTATTTGATACATTTTTTTTTAATATTTGAATAGTTTACAATTTAAAATAACTCTTTTATGTTATATCTATATTTTTAAATAACTTATTTCTGTGATCAAAGCTGAATTTTCAGCATCCTTACTCTAGTCTTCAGTGTCACATGATCCTTCAGAAATCATTCTAATATACTTATTTGCTTATTATCAGTGTTGAAACAGTTGTGCTGCTTAACATTTCTGTAGAAACCATTATATTTTTTCCAGATTGTTTGCTGAATAAAAGTAAATACACCTGTATTTGTGATCACATTGCACAAAACGGATGTTAATAACCTTAATGCATGTTAGAAGTTCTGACATTGACTTCTGTTGCATGTCTCAGGGCTTTAAGGACAATCTTCATGCAGTCTTCTGCCTAGCTGAGAACTCGGTGGGACCTACAGCCACTCGACCAGATGATATACACACTCTCTACTCTGGAAAGTGAGTTTTGGCGTGCCAGTGAAAACATCTTCTGTGTCCTAACAGCAATGCAGTTTGCCTGCACTGAGGTGTGTTTCTGTTGTTTCTCAGAACAGTGGAGATAAACAACACGGATGCTGAAGGGAGGCTGGTGCTCTCTGATGGTGTGGTATATGCTCACAAAGATCTCTCTGCAGACATCATACTGGACATGGCGACGCTGACCGGTGCTCAGGTGCGTTTGTGTTGTCACATTAGTGTGTGAGGATCTTCTGAATGCACTTGCTTGCTTCTCTTATTAGCAAACAGGTGATCATGCTATATTCAGTTACAGTGCAGTCATTCCATCTTCTGTGCACAAGTCTTTACAGGTTTTGACTGAGAACAAGATATTGTATATTGATATGTTTGAGGCAGGATTTCTGGGCCAGATTTCTTTTCAAGCGAAGTGTAAAAAGATAAATAGGTGTCACATGATATCAGGAGGATCTGGAGGATTTCCAGAACCCAAACCGGTTCCCTGTCTATCAGCTAGCACGTATTGCTGTTTTAAACCGCTTTATGGCTGTTGCACTTTGGATTTTGGCAAAAACCCAGTTATATTTATATCCTGTGTGTTCATAATCATGTGATGGAAACTCTTTTTTTTCAAGTGTGGCCACTGAATCATTTCTTTTTGTTTTTTGTCATGCATTTTAGTCACTAGTGCTGATAAAAATTCCCTTTGATCAGACAGCAAAATAAAAATTATACTTTTGTTCAGCATGGATGGATTAAATTGATTAAAAGTGAGAGTAAAGATATTTATAATGCTTTAAAATATTTATTTGACAAATAATGTTCTTTTGAACTTAATCAAAGAATCCTATCAAACTAATTATCACAGCTTTTCACTAAACTTTAAAGCAGCACAGTTGTTTTCATCATTAATAATAAGGAATGTTTCTTGAAGAGAAAATCAGAATATTAGAATGATTTCTGACGGATCATGTGACGCTGAAGACTGGAGTAATGATGCTGAAGATTCAGCTGTCATCACAAGAATAAATGGTTTTCAAATAGAAACAGTTGCTTTAAATCATACTAGTATTTAATATCATTGTTTCTAAATCCAGTTCCCAGTCAATAAAATGATGCCTCATACTACTCAAACGTCCTGTCTCTTGTGTTTTCTGTCTTCCGCTGCAGGGAATCTCCACGGGGAAGCATCACGCTGCTGTGATGACCAACAGTGAGCAGTGGGAAGCTGCGTGTGTGAGGGCGGGCCGCAGCAGCGGAGACCTGGCACATCCTCTGGTCTACTGCCCCGAGCTTCACTTCAGTGAATTCACCTCAGCTGTGGCTGACATGAAGAACTCTGTGGCGGTGAGGGAACGGGGAAGAGATGGGTGTGGAGGGGAAGGGGATAAAGGGAGTGTACTTTGTTTTGTTTTTTTTCTCACAAATGTTCATTATAGTGATGGAAGTTACCAGAATTCTGCACCATACAGTGCATAATAATTGTTTACCGCTAGGACATGAGGGACTTTTTAGCTTTTACAGCTTTTTGTGTATTGTACACATATTTTTGTATTTAATTGTTTTACTTTGCTTTTTAATATGTATTATTTTTTAAGTCTTGCTTATTTTACTTTTATAGTTTATCATATTGTTTTATTTTAATTATAATTTAAAAAAAATTAACTTTAAACTTTTTTGTACTTTTACTTATTTTACTTTAAAACTTTTGTATACAGTTTTGTTTAATTTGTATTGTTTTTATTTAAAAATATGTATTACTTTTTCACCTTTTCCTTTTATTTTTACATTTTGAGTTTGTTTTATTTTATTATTAATTGTAACTTATTTTATTTTAATGCTTTCTGAATTGTAATTTTCAGTTCTTCACAACCGAAGACAGTAATTTGATTTGATTTGAGTGAACAGTGGTGTATATTTTGTGTCTGCAGGACCGGGAGAATGCGCAGAGCTCCTGTGCTGGCCTCTTCATTGGCTCTCATCTGGGTTTTGATTGGCCAGGCATTTGGGTGCATGTGGACATCGCTTCACCAGTCCATGTTGTGAGTATAGACTGAGCATGAACTGAAATGATGCATATTTCTCCAAGAACTGTTAATAATCGATCAGTGTGGATTGTGGACAGGGGGAGCGAGCCACTGGTTTTGGTGTGGCCATGCTCTTGGCTCTGTTCGGCCAGGCGTCTGAGGACCCCTTGCTGAACTCTGTGTCCCCTTTGGGTGCCGCCACAGCCAAAACTGCCTCTGAAGACCAGATGGAGAGGGACTGCAAGAGGAGAAGGCTGATCTAAGATCATTTTAAACTGTTCTTAATCTTCAAAACAATTAATGTCACGCCTTGTACATGTTCTTTCACAAAAGTTGTATCCATTAGACACACACCTTGCTCTACCCCATCCTGTACTGACCACCTCAGATAACCTCCCTCAGTAAAGCTTATACAGCGTCGTTATGAATTTAAATAAAAGTGCAACATTGTCTCAATGTTTCGTAATGTACATGTGAATATCTTTCAGAGTTTGCCATGGGGAATGTTGCCGGAACAGCAAGGGGCTTGAAGTATCTGTCAGTAAATACTGTCTTCAACATCTTTCCTTTCTCAATCAGAAAGTGTTTAAAATACAATCGTTTGATTTTCATTATGAACGTAAATAATGACACGATCTCAATGTTAGTGATGTTTTTGACTAAATGTGTGCTGACGATATTCACTTTTGATGCCAATTTTGTAAGTGTGGCAAATGAAGAATATGGAATGTGAAAGACAAAACTTTTCAGAGTAAATGGTAAAAAAAACTTTGTTCACATTCATTTTTTTCTGCAATTACTCAGAATTACCATAAAATCTACAGATTGTGACATAATAATAATCATCAACATTTTAATGCAAAGAGAAATAACATCACAATCGATTTCTCACCACCAATTAACGTACAAACTTTAAAATTAACATTAAAACTATTTCTATGGCATGTGATGATAATAACTGTAGCGGATCTTTGTGTAATTGTTAATTATAATAATTTTTCACAGTAAACATTCATCTTAGGTTGCATCATATTTTAAGGTATTTAAATGTTAAAATATTTACACTGGTAGTCATTGTTAGACTGTCTTAATTCAGATTTGATCTAAAGTCTATGAATAATAGAGTAATGAGAAGTTATGATTTTCTATGATCAGTCAGTCGGCAGTGTTGGGGAAAGTTACTTTTAAAAGTAAAGCATTACAATATTGCGTTACTCCCTAAAAAAGTAACTAATTACGTTACTTAGTTACTTTTTATGGAAAGTAATGCGTTACATTACTTTTGCGGTACTTTCGCGTTACTTTTTAAATATGAGCAGGGCTTGATTGTTTGTTTTTAATATAAGAAGTTTTATATATATAGCAAATGTAAAAGCCTTTCACACCAAAAAGTGTAATGAATAAACCTCAGGCTGAAGGAAAAGTAATTCACGTTTGTACAGTAGAACACAGGAGAAGATTTAACTCTTCAGCAATAAAAAAACAACGAAGCACAATTGTTAGTTTATATAAAGTAATTTTTGCTTATTAGTATGGTTGAACTGGATCATCAAAGGTCAGCAGCAAACACATTGGTTAATAAAATGAGATTAGATATATTTGTGTTGTTTAACATATTTAATTATTGCAGGTTTGCGTCATATTCTGAGTTTGCATTTCACTGTTTTAATTCATTTTGATGAATACTGAATCTGTTTTTTTGTGAGTGGGATGAATTAATACACATTCACATTTAGTCTAGATTAGAACTACAGTAAGATCATGTTCACACAGCGCACTAAAGTCAGTCAATAAATCAATAAATGGAAAAATCAATAAATGCAAAAAAGTAACGCAAATTAAAAAGTAATGCGTCACTTTACTAGTTACCTGAAAAAAGTAATATTATTACGTAACTCGTGTTACTTGTACCCCCAACACTGTCAGTCGGTAAATTTTCTCTTTCTGACTTGTGAACTGAATAGAAAGCCATAATCCGGGGTGGATTAAACTCAGATTCTTCCTCAGGTTCCACTTTAATAGGAAGCTCATCTTCAGACTTGATTTCAGTCTTCTGAGGAACATCTTCCATCTTTACAATGACGTTCTTGAGAATTGTGATCTGCATGGCTGGCAGAGCAATGAAGCTCTTAATAATGTCCTTTGGTGACGCAGTGGGATTGACTGTGAGCGCTGACCTTATGACCTCGTCTTCAATCGTTGCCTTCACAACATTTCCCGTTTCTGGTTTAAGATACAGGTGACCACTAAAGTTCATGACGATGGCAGTGCTTTTATAATGCGTGTTGCATGAGATACAGTATAGAGTTGGGCTTGACAGTGTCATGCTCTTCAGTTGATGTTTACGAGGACAAACTAAGTGATTTGTAATGTTTGCACCAATGATGTCACATCTGATAGTTTCTGCCGGCTCTTGAACAGCAGCTGCGGTACCTTGAGATGGGATGCTGACGATCTGTGTGTTTTTGGTAGTTGATAGGGATGTCTTGCCCCGGAACTTTCTCACAGAGACGTTTGTGATGTTGTACCATTCACCGACAGTGATGCTGTGCTCACACCAGACCGTTAGACTCATGCAGCCTGTGGTATCTGCTACAGTATATTCAGTTTTTGGAAGATTCTGTCCATCCCATACAACACCGGTTCCCCTGCGCACCTCCTGGATAATCTTTGCATTGATGCTGACCTGTGTTACAGAAAACAAGCAGATGCATATGGCTCAGTGACTTGACGCTTGGCTTGGTTATTTAAAAAAAAAAAACATTAAAATGTCAACAAAAATGACTTGAATACACCTCCATTTTTATTTATTATTTTATGAATTTAATATCTAGATGGTGTAAATGTCCAGATATTGTAATACAGAGTATATGAAACAAAAAATAAAATAATGAAAAATACCTTACCATTAGTAGTTTTATAATCTTTTATAATTGTGTATTTAAATAATTAGTCAACAGTTTGGAATGTATTATTATTAAATGGAAAATATGTCTGCCAACTCAAAAGTAATATCACATGCAGGAAGCTATCATTTATGTATTTATTGTTTGTTTGTGGTAAAAAAAAAAAAAATGGAAATAATATCATATAGACAGTAATGGGATGTAGGTTTCATTGTCCAATAATGTGTTTAATTTGTAAAACGGCACAATAGCGGTTTGTGATACTGGTATTTATTCTAAACGACCCACCCTCTTTGATTGTGCGTGTAGGTTGAGTTCAGACAGTCGCACAGCTTGTGGTCCAGAAGAACAGCTGCTGTTAAATGCTTCTCCGAGGTTACGAACGCAGGACATGTTAGAGCTGTGGGTGTAGAAGACGTCCATTCCTCTGCTGGACTCCACGGACGGCTGTAAAACCACACCCTGTAGAGTAACCAAGCTCCTGCACAAAAGATCTCAGGGTTTAGACGACAGAGATGAACCCACCCTGGGTGTCTGAAGAACTCTACTCCTTTTCTAGGCACTAGTTTAAGCTAAAACGGCTACTTACCGGGTCTTTTCTGCGTTGTGGAAGTGCATGTGATCCTCTGGTCTGAAGACCACAACTTTGCTATTTCCACCTTCATGTTGAAGAACGGCGTCAAAATGTGTGTCTTTTACAGGGCTCACGTCGCAAAGAAACCCCTTGACCTGTTTCCTTAACTTTTGGGCTGGACTTTGTTCGGCCATGTCTGATCACATGGACAGCAGCTGTTAACTTCAGTTGACACATGACCATGCAGAAAAAATATCTCAGCTGACCAGACATCATCATATAATGCTCCAATTGTTATATCAAGCAAAACTCCTGGAACTCCTCTAGTCCTTACCAAATTATAAACTGTTCCCTTTAAAGGGTGTTTATTGAAGAGGTACATCAGGCTCTTTATCACTGTCGCTGGAACCACAAACACGCCTGCAAACACACTGATAACAACTCACTCAAAACAACTCTGCATTTAGAAAAATATATTTCAAATTTAGCCAATGAAAACATGAACATCTAAACAATAAATTGTACATTATCATGCACACCGCTACTATTATCACTGTTTTTCTTACAGAAAACTATGGTGGCATTGAAACAGTTATGGTACTGGACAGCAATACAAGTATTTTTTTTTTAATAGCATGATACTAATAATTACCATACTGATATTCAATACGTTATAACCATGGTATTGTTTGTTTGTGCTCTACTGCATTATGCAACCCTTGAAAGCACTCATTCAGGAGACAGATTAATCAATGCATTTGTTTCCCTGAAAACAACAACGCTTCAGCTGGTGAGACTACTACTGAATACATTACATATAAAACTGCATAAAAGACTAACCGAGAATATGCTTACCTGTTCTCACATGTCGCTTACGCCATAGAAATTAAGACTGGACTGGACTTTGCCCATCACATGAAGAGTAAACATGTATTATATAACATTATGATCTGTAAATATGATTGGAAGCAGAAGTATACAGCCCTAATAGTGATTATTTATTGTACTTTTTATTTCAATATTTTTGGGCCAGTATTGTTACTATTAAAATGAACAGATATAGCAAAATTAGCTATATAGATCAAAATCTTTTTTTTTGCACCATGCTGTAAACATGTTTTTTTTCTGCTGTAAAGTAAAACTTGCTTTTTGTTCATTGAAATAAAGCCTAAATTAAATTCAATGGTGAATTGAAATGAAAAAGTATTAAAATTACTAAAACTAAAATATAAATAAAGCTTACAAAAACTACTAAAAACCAAATCTAAATATTAACAAATACTATACTATAGTAAATAAATAAAACTCAACATTATTTTAGGGCAAAAACATAACCTACATTTTAGACACTATATATATATATATATATATATATATATAATATATATATATAAAACATCAACATTGAGACTAATAATTTTTCACACACACACACACACAACACACACACACACACACACACACACACACACACACACACACACACACACACACACACACACACACACACACACACACACACACACACACACACACACACACACACACACACACACACACACACACACACACACACACACACACACACACACACACACACACACACACACACACACACACACACACACACACACACACACACACACACACACACACACACACACACACACACACACACACACACACACACACACACACACACACACACACACACACACACACACACACACACACACACACACACACACACACACACACACATTCTATCAACACAACAACACACTATTACAACAACACACATATGACAAACGCATACTGCACATTTCTTGACACACACACTCACACAATGACAACAATTGTTTACTCAGAGCTGTGTACTGACACTGAAGTCGATTATGAAAAGCATTTATGCATTTATGCAGTTGGGCTTTCTTTAGATAAGTTTGTGACAACTTCCGTGTGTGATAACTAGCAGAAAGCGTCTGACAAACACCACATATTTTTTCTCAGAAGCCGGCCAATCAGAGAGTTAGTTTCGGTGTTTTCTCCACGCCTCCGTGCAGACACGAGGAATAAAGCCGCAGCGCAGACGGGTGTGATGATCACATGACCGCCTGAGATTCAACATGGCGCGCGTGCTGCTCTTTTATCTGTTTACTCTGTCTGGTGCTTTCGCCGGACGGTATTTTAATGAGAATGAGCCCTGCTACAGACCCCAGCCGAGGAGAAACCTACAAGGAGTCAAGTATGTCAAACTATCATTTATTTCTAAACTTCATACAACTCAATATGATGGGAAGTTCGGATCATTTTACCGACTCGGACCTTTGAGTCTCGTTAAGCTAAATGAACGAATCTCTTTTCGAGTCTTTTCGTTCTTTTTAGCTAAACATAATTAAAATGTTACGTGTTACTTCCCTAACACATCTAACGTTACTTTGCAAACGATCACACTACAAACAACACAAAGTTATGAGTCTTCGGGTTTGAGTCGTTCGTTCATCACTATAAGCTTATGCAAAAGAGAATTGATTAGTTCATCTCTTGAGTCTTTGAGTCGTTCGTTCATCACATGACAGCCTCATAAACTAAACCTATGCAGTCTGAGCCGGAAAGAGAATTGATTAGTTCATCTCTTGAGTCTTCGGGTTTGAGTCGTTCGTTCATCACATGACAGCCTCATAAACTAAACCTATGCAGTCTGAGCCGGAAAGAGAATTGATTAGTTCATCTCTTGAGTCGTTCGTTCTTTTGTCACGTGACGTGACAGCATTGGATAGGGAAATTAGTTCATTTGCAAGCTTACTCACAAACAGGTGCATAGTAATTATTATTATTATCATCATTATTATTTATTCTTACAGTTATGTGGTGTGTTTCTGGTCTCCAATTGTAGCTTTTTATTTCTTGCAGTTTATAAATGTGTGAATTTCTGTCATGATGGTTCTTTTCCATAACACTGAATGTGGTAACAAACTAAAGAGTTGATTATTATTATTATTAAGTATTTTTCCCTCAGACTGCATAGGTTTAACTTATGGGGCTGTCATGTGATGAACGAACGACTCAAACACAAAGACTCGAAAGGTGAACTAATCAATTCTCTTTCCGGCTCATACTGCATTGTCACGTGATGAACGAATGACTCGGAAAAACCCGAAGACTCAAAACAGGTGAACTTTCCAGTACAGAACCTATAGGATGGTGCGCATGCGCGACTGAACGAATCACTCCCCGAGATGACTCGTTCTTCCCGAGTCACATTAAAGATTCATTCAAGAACGACCCATCACTAAACTCTAGGGCCGTGTCTCAAATCTCAATCTCCCGGACAGCAGTTTTGAGTAGCCTATCACATGTTTGTTCCCAAGTCAGGCGAGTAATACACACTGAGCAAAAAATGGCCTAGGTAACTACATCTGATATTAGTAGGTTTTAATAGGTTACCTTTTAACTTTATTATTACTCTTTAAAACTGTCATAAAAGAGAGAAAATGAAATCAGTATTGGTTCTTTTATTTTCTGGGGTGTAAGTTTGTAAGCAAAAACGTGTTAATGTCATGCTGAGAAATATGCAAATAATATTTTGAAGTTATTTCCTGTACTGTTCTGTATGCTAATATATTTTCTGGACTTATTTACAGTTAGTTCATGTAACATTGTTTTCTGGTGTCTTAGACTAAGCTGAGCTTTGGTAATTCTAATTATATTTTTACTTTTTTAATGAGCTATGTGCAGAATAACACTACCATTTACCTTTGTTGTAAAAAAATGTGAATTTTCTGCTTTGAACTGATTTGCCAAAATGTGCAGCAAACTGTATCCCACAATGCAATGCACTCAGATTGACCAGTGTAATGCATGAATCATCTTTCCCATTATTTTGTCATCTCATTTTAATTTTTTGGCTCCGTTGTCGCCCAGTGTATTGCAGGCGACTCACGTCATGGCAATTCGGCACATGACATTATTAAGAGAAAAACGCAGCAGAGTGGTGAAAAGGTAGCCATCATGAGACCGTTTGACACCTGCTTAATTTATGATTATAAATGTCATGCCCTCAAGGTTCATTTCCCATTTTTGGATGTTAACTGAAGAACAGATGGCCTGTGCATGGGTTATTTGCTGGAGTTTCCTTCTTGGCCTCTTGCTGCTTGCTGTGAATGTCTTTTCATTGTTTTTGTGGTCAGTGAAGAGAGACTTGTGGCTTAATGGCATATGTATATGGTTGAACAACTTTTTCTTGTGTTCTTCAGGACTGGACCACGTCCTTATGAAAATATGAATTTAAAAGAGCTCCCCAAAGCATGGGACTGGAGAAACATCAACGGCGTTAACTACGTCAGCACCACACGCAATCAACACATACCACAGTACTGCGGCTCCTGCTGGGCTCATGGAAGTACTAGTGCTATGGCAGGTGAAGGGACATTTTTTTTTTTTGGTGTGTGAATCACAAAAGGAAATATTAAGCTAAATGTACCGGCTGGTTTTTCCCCATACATTTCTAGTAAATATCTCCATGTTGTGTGGGGAAAAGTAATCTAAAGGGATTCACGTGAGAATGAGTAATTGAAGACACGTTTTTGTGAAGCTTGCGTTTTCATGAGGAACCACAGAACATCACCAGCCCTGGTGTAGCCTCTTATGACTTGCAGGGTTGTTTAAATATTACAAATGCAATAGCCTGGATCTGTCATATGAAATTATGATGTGTATGTCATTTGACGCTTATGTACCACCTGACTATCATCTGATGTGCAGTTATGACTAAAAGGTGTTTTCCTGATCTCTACACGTTTGAGATCAGCCACTTTAACATATCACTGAACTTGCTCTTCCTCTTACTGACGCTTTACCAACATTTTCCACAAATAATGTGAAAAAAGTCTGTTAGATGATTTATAACAGTATTATTACATATGATTAATCTTCAGTACCATAAATAGTAGGATAGTTTTAAGTGCATCTAATTGTTTGGACCTTGTTGATTGTATCTAACAATTAAAATAATTTAAGTGTCATAATTGAGGAATAATTTTAACTTCAAATTTTTTGCTAATGCTTAATTTTAAAATTAATAAAAAATAAAACCACTCAAATAATGTGATTTGACTACTTGAGCTTGATAGTCAATATTTTCTAATAGTGAAGAACATATTTTTTTTACTGACCCTTTGTTGTAAAGGAAAAAAAAGTGCTAAAATTCTTCTTTCCTTGTCAACCTATGTAACTTTTTTTTTTTGTTTTTTTTTTTTTTTAGATCGTATCAACATCAAGCGGAAAGCAGCATGGCCATCTGTCTATCTCTCTGTCCAGAACGTGATTGACTGTGGCGACGCAGGTTCCTGCCATGGTGGAGATCATTCTGGTGTGTGGGAATATGCACACAGTAAAGGCATTCCTGATGAAACCTGCAACAACTATCAAGCCAAAGATCAGGGTAAGAAAGTTGTGTGGTTGGGTGTCTTGTAGTCTGCTTGACCGGACATGTTTGGCATTAGTTTGTATTTCTGTTTTTTTTTCAGACTGTAAAACCTTTAATCAGTGTGGAACCTGCACAACCTTTGGCGTGTGTAATGTAGTAAAGAACTACACTCTCTGGAATGTCGGAGACTATGGCTCAGTCAGCGGGCTGGACAAGATGAAAGCTGAGCTCTATTCTGGAGGACCCATCAGGTATACATGTTGTGGTATGCAAATGGTTGTGGGTTGGTTTTATTTTTAACCAGTATTTGTTGATTTTTGACTCTTTGCCTTTGTAGTTGTGGGATCATGGCAACAGAAAAGCTGGATGCATACACGGGTGGTGTGTACTCTGAATATGTACAGGATCCGTATATAAACCACATTGTATCTGTAGCTGGTTGGGGCGTTGATGAGAATGGAGTGGAGTACTGGGTCGTCCGTAATTCTTGGGGAGAGCCATGGGTAAGCAGAACCTGAAAGTGAAGCTAGAGTAGCCCTACGAACAAATGAAGATGTTGAATGTATGTTCTGCTCTCTTGTTATACAGGGAGAGAAAGGCTGGCTGAGAATAGTCACCAGCGCATACAAGGGCGGCAGTGGGAGCCAGTACAACCTCGCCATCGAAGAGGACTGCATGTATGGAGACCCCATCCTACCCAAAAACTACCTGTAGATGGGTGTGATGTTCTTCACAGAGAAAAGAGCCTTAGATTTGCCAAAAAATATTTTTTGATGCTGCCCAAGATCAGTTGCAGAGGTTTTTTCATTTTTAATCTCAGGAATGTTGGAGAAATTGTACAGATTTGATTCTGCATTTGTAGGCCTCCTTTTTAATTCTTTTCTACACTACCTAATGAACAAAAAGGGAAAAGTAGTCCACCCTTGTTTTTTTATACACATTTTTAGGATGTTTTAAATGGACTGAACTCAGGCCAAATGGTCATCTAATGATCTTGTGTGCTGAAAAGGGTTTAGGGTTTGCTATGTTGTATTAAAAGCAAAAGTACACTAGTTACAGTTGTTTTCTTTTTGATTTTGCATTTAATGAATCTTTCAAACCATGTCAACATGTGAAGCCATGGATCAGTTTAATTGATGCAGTTTTCAATCCCACTCTTCAATAAATGTCTGGTGAAGTTGTACTTGTCACTTTATTGTGGTTATTTTTGGTAAATTACTTTAGTTTAAACTGACTGGAAGTCTAAACTGTATTTGTATTTAGTTCTAGCAGCCAAGCAACACCTATAATTTTACCAAATGCTTTGGATCTTTGATTTAAAGACAACATCGGATGAGAAACTCAAGTTGCAATGGCCCGTGGTCACTTTTTTTTTAGTTAGTTTGGAAATATTTTGAATAATACACCGCAATAAAGCTGCCTCTTAATGCAACAAATTCATCTGCATCTACTTTTATTGAAGACTGAAACGTCAACAGTATACCTGACTAGATGTGACCTTTGAAAAGATGACACCATAGACTTAGCACGATCATGTTTAATAAAAACAATTACAATATACAAAAAGGAAAACCAATGTCACAAATTATTTCAAAGCAAAATATAGGCTCTACAAGTTATGACCTGAAAAACACTTTCAAAGTTCAGCATTCATGTCAATATTTTTTTTGACAAGTTTAACAACAGTTATATACACTGAAATTGGCTGTCCTTCCACGAAGAGTACTCCATTCTTACGAGTTCATCCTTCCACTTCTCAAACATCCCACTCATTTTGAAGGTTAGTTCATCATAATGAAGTTGGATTTGCAGTGAGCTATAATGTAAAATTGGAGATTAATAACCAAGTGTTACAAGCATAGGTCTACATAATTCTGAGTTTCATTTGTATGCCCCACAAGTCATGGTTCCTCTAGATAAAATGATGCCCCTTTTAGAGATACGAACATCACGTTCCATCTCATCAAGCATATTTTCATTTGAAAAACAACTCACCAATGAACTCCGCTACAGGGTCATGTTCTCCCTCAGTTCGGATCGTTCCCACTATGCTGTCGTTTTCTAGGATGGGCAAAAACAGCTGGACAAAGTCTGAGGTATATGGAGGTGTTATCACATCTAGAACCTGTCCGAAATGAAACGGGGACGAGAAAACCAACCTCAGACTCAATAATGATACTGATGTCATCTATGAAGAAACTGCCACTCAAACCAATCAAAGACCTGCTCCTCACCTCTGTGACAAAGTATCTGATGAGTGAAATATCTGTGTTCAGCTTCTCAAGACATTTGCGGATGTAGCCGACCACTGGAAGAACATAACCTCGACTCAATAGGTGAACCATACGGTCCAGTAAGGTCTTCTTGAGCTCCAGCTGATAAAATAATTGTCAGAATTGAACTTGAGCACTGGAGGAGCAAATAAAAAAATAATGCACTGATTCTGCCATTTTTGCAGTCTTACAAACCTGCTCCATGACATCAAGCTGCGAGTGCTCGGTCTCGAACAGTTTGATGAGCAACTGTAACACCTGCGGATGGAGAAGCTGATGGCATGTGCTGATCTGAGAAATAAACACAAATGTAAATGCTTAAACTATGGTCAATCAGAATTTTCACAATAATGGTTCGGGTAGTGACCAGTTGGTACTCTGCTGGTATATTTAATTCACCTCATCCAGTAGTGCTAGATGGACAGGAGTGTGGTCCGTCTGTAGCTGGAAGTAACGAGGTTCAGACACCGTCCAGTCGACCCACTTCAGTACTCCCATCGCTACCACCGGAAACCTGCCATACAAATCCAGAAATACCACATGTATAATCTTACAAGAACACACTACCTGCTCACTATGCTGTTCTTTTGAACTTTCTATTAATTGAAGAATCATTAACACATATATAAATGTGTTTGTTCATACCTTATGCACTGGTATAATGTGCCGAGTTCTGCTACTAGCTCCGTAGCGCCCTTGTTCTCATTGCAGCAGAGATTATGAACAGTCTCAATGGCTTTTGAGGTCGACTTCAGCTCATCTTTATTTATATTCACACGCTTGTTCTAGAAATAAGTAATATTTTATGTAATTCTCTACAAGATTCCTTGTTAGAATAATGTACTGTGAAATATGCATTTTATTATATATATATATAGTTAAGTGTGTATTTAATCTGCACCTTTTTCCATGTTTCCACAACACTAGCAGCATACGCTAAGATGTGGATATATTTGTGCTTGTGGTCCTGGTTGATTTTAGCTCCGGGTTTAAATAGTGACAGCATGAACAGATCCAAAAAGGCAGGAACTCGGATCTACATGGAAAAAGAAGCCGTTTAGTCACTACATTTCTCTGTAGGTATTTGTTAAAGGAATATTTCACCCAAATATGAAACTTTACACACTCTCAGGTCGTCAAGATGGAGATGGGTTTGTTTCTTCATCAGATTTGAAGAAATGTAGCATTACATCACTTGCGATGGATCCTCTGCAGTGAATGGGTGCCGTCAGAATGAGAGTCTAAACAGCTGATAAAAACATCACAATAACCCAAATCCACAAGTAATCCACACAACCACGTCATTTAACATCTGAAGCTAAAAGCTGCATCCACAATATTGCTTTCTCCAATGAAAAAGTAAGTGTCTGAATCAGGAGAGAAATACGCCCAGATAAAGTTTGAACAAACATGTCAGTGGATTTTGATGTGAGAGGACAACAGAGACAGAATTTTTCACTGCAGGAAACATAATAAATAATGGACAGTTCAAAGTTAAAATGCCTTAGTGATGGACTTTTTTCTTACAAATATGCAGCTTTTCATTTCAAAATATGTTCATTGATGGAGACGTGTGGATTACTGTGATGTTTTTATCAGCTGTTTGGACTCTCATTCTGACGGCACCCATTCACTGCAGAGGATGGTGATGTAATGCTAAATTTCTCCAAATCTGTTCTGATGAAGAAACTCTGTATCTTGGACAGCCTGAAGGTGATTTTTGGGGGAACTATTTCTTTAAGCTAAAACAAAACATTAGAAATATAGTAGATTTATGTGCATTTTCATAACTTAAACATAAATGCACAATGGGTTAGAAGTATTTATTTTTTATTAGCTTGTTTCCTAATCTAGCTCTCTAACAAACCCGCAGTTGCATACTACAAATATTATTAGAAATTAAAAATGTTGTGACAAATTGCTTATGCTTCTTTATTATAAGTGGCTTTGGATAACATTTTTGGCTAAATGCATAAAGGTAAAGTAGATTCTGACCAGCTCTACAGGAGGTGGATCCATGCTACTGAACATCTTGAACAGGACTGTGATGTCTGCTGGGTTCAGAGCCCCTTTGGACAGCATGGCACCAAGAGCCTGGCATGCGCGAGGATAAGCAGCAGCTGTGCCCAGCGCTAATGTGATCTGACTGGCATCATGTCCCCTAAACACAGCAAACAAATCAATAACATAGTTATTATTAACTATCAGATCAATAAGGCAGATGAAACAACTCCGTGTTACACAAAAGCACCTCTCATGGGCGTATTTCTGTACTTCCTGTCCAATTCGCCGCATTGCTGAGCCGCCCTGCTCCTCCTGAGCGAGGATGGACATCATTGCTTGAGCGAACAAGTATGTGTGCTCACCGTGACACACCATCTTCTGCTCAAAACACACACAAGAAGGAGATCTGATTATAAAAACATAATCATAAACAAATATAGCGACCTCAAAAAGATGCTCACAGCAAATTCAGGCAGATTTTTCTCCAGGTTCTGTTCTCCTCCATCCAGCAGTGTGGCGAGAGAGGTCCGTAAGACTCTGGAGAAAACCTCCAGCTGTTGACAGGCTGTGGACACGCTTGTGATCTCTCCTTGGTATCCTGCATCTGAAATCAACTACAGACAACATACACGATCAAGAAACATGTTTTACTACAACATAAACTCATTTGAGCAATATGAGCATCTTTAACGCACTTCAGCCCAATTTTGGTTACCTTGACAGTGAAGTTGAGCATGAGGCAGTCTGGATGAGCCTCAGCTAGTTTGTAGAACAGATCTCTCCATGTTGTGTGTGCTATCATCTGCTCCAGCCATGCTGGTGTCTGAACAGAGATGAACATTAAAGCTCACTAGCCCGATAAACAAAGTCAAACCGCAACCAGCAAAACAAGTATTCTGTATTGTGGCAGTTATTATGAAGATTCCAAGTGTAATGGATTATCGAAAAACAGAAAATGTAAAACGGGGTTTTGCACATGGACATGTCAAGACCTAAAACGTGACTTAATTTCACGTTGACATTGTGAAAATGGATACTTCTGACTAATATTTTTGGAAATAACTAATAACAGGCTCTAACAGAATACAGCATTTACAATATTTATGCAACAAATGAAATCTTTATAAATACCACAAAAAAAAATACTTAAAGAAAATGAAAAGGCAAAAAACTTGTAACTTTTTGTAAACACTTAGTAACTCTTAAAAAATGCTAATCCCTAAATCGAAATGAAAATGTAATATTATTGCCAAGAAATTATGAAAAAAGAAATGTACTTAACTTTACAGAAACTTGTCACTCTCTAATACAGGTATATAAACTCTCACCTCTCCCTCAACAGTGAAAATAGAATCTGCTTTATGAGGGTCAAAGTGTTTGATTAGGAGACTCTTTAAATGATTCTCCACACGCTCCTGCACCTGCGCGGGCTCCACACCTGCAAAAACACAAAATTATTTATTTTTATTTGATCACAGGTGTGATTAAAACAGTCCCATACACTTGTAGTTTTTTTTGGCGCCCTAGCGTAAAATTTAATTTCTATTACCATGGTGACACAAGTCCAATGAGAGCGCGAGTTCGTCCGTTAATTAATCCATAACAGCTTTTATTTCTGTATGTGTTGAGTAACGTTATACGAGTCATGTGAAGACTAAAAAAACTGACCAGAGCGGCTCCGGTGGACAAAGTGACTGGATTTAAAACCTTCAGATGACACAAAGCGGATATCTACGTCTGTGTAAGTTACCTATCTGAGTCATGAAGTGTGCAGAAATTCAAATATAAACGCATTTATACAGGATATTTGGGAAACATATTCACTGACCCATCTGGATGAGCCACTCCGCCAGTAGATTGACCGTCTGTGCAACAGCAGAGTAGTTCTCTGACAGCAGCTGGATGACATGCTCAGGTGAACCGCCTGCCTGGAAATACCTGCGGAGACACGGACACTAATTCACCTGCACTCCCCGATGAGTGAATCATCTTTCCCTTTTTATCTTTACAAATCACCCTCTCTCCATTTGGGTGACTTACGTTTTCAGGGTGTTAAACACGGTGGGCTCCATGATATAGTCTCTGCTGGAGAATTTCTGCAGACACTCCTCCTGAACTTTCCCATCAGCCTCAGCATCCGCGTATCCATCCTCCTGGAGCGATAGAAAGAGGGGAGACGGCGAATTTAAGGAGATTACAGTAACGTTAATTCTTAGATCAAGATATTATTTGTGCATATTACAATCCAACATAGTATTGCGTTTATGTACATATACGATAGCACTAGAGAAGTTTTTTTTTTAAACAAAAAATTTTTTTTGGTAATTCCATATTTTAATTCCATGTCTATGTAACGTTACCATGTTTGATCATGGTGCAGTCATGGATTTTGCACATGTTCCACGTTATTATTTTAACTACCCGGAGTTTCATATACATAATACGGTTTATGAATATGGTACCACGATTACTTTTTGTAAGGGTAACGTTAAATGGAAATCAAAGCAACTCCGGGTTTCAAAATTGTAACGTTAACAAGTAAATCAGATTAATTTCATGGTCTTGGTGTCTGTGGGGGGTCAGTAAACTACCATGTTGCCGTCTTGTGCCTCCCAATCTCCAACATTGCCGTAGTATTCTTCGTCCATTGAGAGAAATAACCGGATTTCTTTAATCCAGAAAAGCGACTGTTTACAAAATACGTACGAGAACACCGAACGGCGCGTGTATAATACGTCACTTAATAACGCAATAGAGCGCTTCCTTCCGGACTGGAGTGAACTACACACTGGGATAGTGTAGTTGACTGTCCCTGCGTCCCTATCCACCATAAATAATATTGAAAATTACTTACATCACATGGAATTTAGCATGGATAGTATGCACATTAGGAAGCAGGCAGTGACTAGAATGACTGTAAATATAAATAACACTGGTCTGGATTTATTCTTAAATGTGCATTTGAATACAATGTCAAACAATATGCAATTATTTAATTCAGTCTCTGATACTTTTCATCGATGTTTGATCTGTACCAATCAAGTTCGTTTTTTATTACTGGTTAAATAATTTATTTATATATATATATATATATATATATATGAGAGAGATTGATTGATTTATGGAACAGATTAAATTGATTATACTTACCTATTTAAATGTCTCCAATGAGACAATAAACAAATCCTCCGTACGACCCAATGGCGGATTTTTGGGCCGTCAAGCGCCCTCTGGAGGAAAACGACTTCTTGTCCCTTAAGAAATGTTGTTTGCTAGAAAATTGTGCCGCCCAATGGGAGTGCTGTAAACTCCTAAACGTTCAGAAGAGCCATTTTGAGCAGCGCTGTTTGAAATGATCCTGGTCACACAAACCAATGGCACCTTTATCCAAAAGTCAAGTTCAGATCCAGATGTTGTACACCAGGGGTGTCCGAACTCGGTCCTGCAGAGTTTAGCTCCATCTTGCCTCAACACACCTGCCGGGAAGTTTCTAGTATGCCTAGTAAGAGCTTGATTAGCTGCTTCAGGTGTTTAATTAGGGTTGGAGATCAACTGTCAGATGCAGGACACCAAAAAGGACACCCTCCAGGACTGATATATTTCATGAGTTTGGACTAATGAAAACCCCTGGTGTAAACACTCTGTATATTTGATATTATACATGGATAAATGAGATATACCATTTTTAATAATACTAAAAACATTCAATGAAATGGTCGTAGTTCAGCCTCAGCAAGGTGAATTAAAATTAACGGCTGTGTTGATGGATTTTAAACTGTGGAAACTTTAAATAACATGTATTATTAAAAGTTTTCGACATTTTAAAGAAAAATCAAGAGTATTGAGAAATAATCTAATACTCTCTCATTTTTATGTGCTTATCCTGTGTGCAGTCGCTCCTGCAATAGCCTCTTTTCACTGTCAATGCAGTCTTCTGATATCTGAGAGTCCAGCAGATGGCAGGTGCTGAATTTTCTGTGAGTGTTGAAATAAACACTTGAAATACATCAGTCTGTGTGGAATGAATGTATACATTATACAAGTTTCCTTTTTGAATGGAATTAGAAATAAATCAACTTTTTGAGGATATTCTAATTATGTGACCAGCCCTGCAGCGCTCCTATATCAGATGCAGTCGATATCTGTCCAGCAGATGGCGCTGAATGTGAGTGTTGAGAAATACATCCGGTCCAGTAGGTGTCCCTGCGGTTCTCGGGAAGTTGAGAGCGACCAACACTGAATAAAAGCTTCCTACAATAAGGAATTGGCTTTTAAATAACAAAACTTAATAAATAAAATACATAAATGTCCAATTACTTAATCTAATATACCTTGAGAAACAAAAACAACCTTCTGCCATGATACCAAATAGAAACATGTGATGAAATCAAGATATGTGCAAATCATTATGAAGTTCTAATTAATCATACATACAATTATTATTATTGTGGCTATGACCTGTAGAAACAATCCCTTATCTTCAATCGATAATAATTTAGTTCATGTTGCAGACCTTGCTGTTAGATATTACCATTTGATTTTATATAAAAAAATATATGCTCAGCTGAATGAAACTAATTTAGGGTCTAAATGCTGTGAAATGAAATTCTATACTTAATCATAAGACAAAATGAAAATCTAAATGACATTAATGGGTTTGTACACTCAATGCTGTGTTTGGCTTAATGTTAAGACTCCCTGGAACATCAGTAGATTTCATTAGGATGTGGGAAACTAAAATAGACTCTTATGTTATATTATATAAGCTAATGGTTTAAATTGTAACCCCAAATTTATTATGTGTACCGTATAACATTTTTCTGATGTCTGTTTTTTGAACTGCTGATGCTGAAGCTAGTACACCAAAAAAAATAGCTTTTGTTTTTTTAAGATCATAAACGTGGTTTAGTGACTTCTGACATCAAGAATATAGATGATAATCAGAAAATCAAGATGATAGATTCAAAACAAGTTCATTAAGTTTCGTTTTAAACACTACAATTAATACCTTCCCAGTCAAGTGACTTTTTTTTTTTTAAGTGAACCTCTTTTATAGGACCCTACTATGGGAATATACACTAATGTAGGCTTCTTATTTAATTTATTTAAATTGATAAGATGTTGCAAATTTGCTTGAAAAATATGCATAGAAATATGTCATGATTATCCAAGTGCCTAGCTGCAAAACCTGAGCGTAGGACAACCAGATGATTTCCAAAACCATATTAGGATGTGCAATGCATAGTGCCATTGAAACCGTCATTTTAAGCAGAACATGATAACATTTAGCTTCTTTAGAAACATGTAGCAAATGATATATTAGACCTTTAAGAACCACCATCACTCTAAGAGCAACTACATTATCCTTTATAGTTAGATTCGGGCCAAAAAACAGAGTTAGCCTTGTGAAAAGAGTGTGTGCATGTGTGTGTCACTCAGACAGTGTTACACTCTTCTTTTACTGCTGTAATTTGAATCTTTGTACAAAATGTACAGTAAGTGTGACAGACATGGAAAAAAGCAACATATACACTGAAAACACTTCTTATAGAGACAGTCAGGCAAGGGGGCGTTTGGTACTCAAATCTCACTCACTTATTGCTGCAGCGAGTCTGAACTAGAAAATAAAATTAAAAAAGTAAACATACTATAATGTCATAGCTTAACATCTCCCCCCATCCCATGCTCATAACCAAAACAAAAAAAGTGTATTTATATATATATATAGATAACACCTGTACCACATTTTGCAGAAAACACACCCCGGTTAAACATTAAGAGCTTTTGATTCAAATTATGGCATTTTGGAAAAAAAAGTATAAAGTTACAAATAAATAAAACAAAAATAAATACTTTGTGTAACAAAGTGAACCAATAGAGCACCAAGAGTGTGATCATGTGATTGGGTAGCAGGACAGGAAGTGTGGTACAGAGAGGGTTACGACTGGTCATTGTCCGGTGACGGGCGGCCTCTTTTTGTTAGTATGTCAGTTTGTAGAGCAGCTTTTTTCTTGTATTTTTTTTTTTTTTTTACTTTTCTTGTTTTTTTAATATAAAGAAATAAACATGAATACCATGGGAGGGGGGATATGAACCAAATATCTGACTGTGCAGCTATCAAAACAATTTGTACACTTAATACATCGACAGATTTGCTGTCTTTTCACTTTTTTAGCAAAGGAATTTGGTTTTTTACGAAGAGACAAGCAATGTTTTTGCATTTGGATTATTTTCTCCTTCAACAGAGTTAAAGCAACAAAAAAAAAACAAGAAAGAAAGAAAACAAAAAGCCCCACACCCTGCCTCTAAAAATGTTGACTATTGTTGTTGCGGACCAAAAAAAGGCAATTAAATCCTGAAAAAGCAAACACGCATATATAAATAATATATTTACAAATATAAATATATATATTTATATATACTGCATATAATGTTTCTTGCTTTGTACTACACCGCATCAGGCATTTCATCTTGATCCTAAAACAAACCAGAGGCAGGTTAAACGAAGAAAAAAAGAAAAAGAACAGGGGGGAGGGGGACATGACAGACAGCCGCTCCCCCCAAACTCCACTGATAAGCAGTGTCAGTAAAAGTTGCGTTCTGTCGCCGATCTGACACCGGCGTCACGCGTTCTAAAGTTGTACAGGGAGGCCGGTTCAAGATCGGCACAGGGGGTGGGGGGGGGTTAACTTCCGCCCAGAGTCTGATGAGCAAACAGGCAATCAGGGAGGGGGTCGGGGGGTCAGAGTTCAAGGAAATCGACAGAGGCAGGGCAGAGCCAAACAGCGCAATGAAACATATCTTACTTACATCTTAGCTCATTTTACACGTACAGTCGTGATCAAGGCACAGGGAGCTTCTACAAGTTACTTTTTTCTTCAATAAAGTTGTACAAAATAATACATTTTACAGTCTGTACAAGAATAATGATCCAGCAGAGAAATCAAAAGACAGACCAAAAGCCAGACTAAAGGGGAGGAGAGGAAGAGAGAGAGAGAGCGACTAGGCCATCCGTTAAACGTCCTTCTCATGTCTCGCGTCATTACTCGGTCTTACCCTCGGTCTGATGAAGTCCCCACGTGTCAGTGTACACGATTTTTTGCAGCAGGGAGGAGACAGACAGAGAGAAAGATAAAGGGGAGGAGAAAGAACGAGAGAGGGAGGGAGGAATGACACTCGGAAAACAGAAAGAGAGAGCAACCAGGAAAACAGGAGGTTTAACATGGTGCATATTTGCACACGCCAACACACAAACTGGGGAAACTAACAAACAGAAAAAGACTATTATTACAGGAATATCTCATATATATATATAAAGAGAGAGAGAGAGAGTTTGGATTTTTTGCACTGCATTTAGTTCACTGTTCTGCATGAATCTAGCATTGCATGCGCTCGCCGCTCTTGCGATGCATCTCGAGAAGCGAGTCATGTGATGGGTCTTGTGTTCAAGTCATTCTTTGCTCCACACGCAAAGCAACCCGGGGCAGTAAATGCTCCAAACCCTCCATTTTTGTAAAAAAAAAAAAAAAAAAAAAAAAAAAAGACATTTTGCTTTACATTCTGTTTTTATGTTTTGTTTTACGTACGGTCCGTCGTTTTGCTCTTCTCCGGTGGGGTCTGTCCACCTTTGTGGGTGGGATGTGGTTTTGGGAAAGAGGAAATGGGGAAAAGGTGAGGGGGACGCGCCAGGCTCGTACAGGCACTAAACGTTCAACAGGACCAAAACAGTGGAGGATAAGAATAGCGTGTGTATGTCTTGTGCGTGCGCATCAATATAAGTAACGTGTGTTTAGGCATATGATTGGAAAAAAGACAAGTTTGACGTGTAACATACGTAGGACTGCAGGTCAGGCGTTTAGCTGGACGCATTATGTGTCTGTATGTGTACGAAATGGCTTCCTTGTCCTGAGCAGTCCTGGACAGGGTTTTTTTCTCTTTTCTCCCCCCTCCCTCTCCCATGTTTTGTTTTCCTCTCTCTCTTTTTATTAACATCGGTAGTCCTTGGCTGTGTTAACAAGTCTTTTTGCCAGATATCACAGCCACGCTTTCATCAGTAACACAGTGCGTCCCCTTGCCCCAGCCCCTAGTCACTCAGGATGGAGAAAGGCCATGTGTGTGTGTGTGTCTGTATGTATATATATATATATTATGCATGTATGTGTGTGTGTGTGTGTGTGTGTAAGAGGTGGGGACTCATCAGTTTGAAGGTTCGTGGTTTGATATTGGGGCGTGATGTAGGGCAGGGGGGGCCTAAAGAAAGTTCAGGTGGTGAGTTTGCGTCCCGTCATCCCTGCTGCGATCACAAGAGTTCGTACTGTCGTAGGTGCATGCGCTGGATGATGTCTCTGCAGTCGTTAAACACTCGGCGGATGTTTTCCGTGTCCACAGCGCAGGTGAAGTGGGGGTAGCAGTAGTGCCGGCCATCTCCACTCGCTGTACTGATCCTCTAAATAGACAAAACGACAACAAAAAAGGATGGTATTTTTATCAGGACCAGCAGCCTGACATGGTTTAAATTGCAGTGCAAGTCATTCTCTCATAATTAAAATCAAAAACATGTACTTAAATATAACTTTATATATGTGCATATACACGTGTATATATATACACACACACTACTGTTTAGGATTAATACGATTTTTGGAAGTCTCTTATGCTCACCAAGGCTATGTTTATTTGATAAAAAATACAGCAAGGCAAGGCGAAATACAGTAGAAACAATAACATTGTGAAATATTATAACTAAAAAAAAAACTAAACTTTATTTGAATTTTAGAAGTCATTATATATATATAATATTTTTTAATGCTATAGACACAGGGTGATGGGTTGCTATGATGATTTTGGTGCCATAGAAGAACCAGACTCACCAAGAACTCATCTCGGATGAAATATTTTGCTCTCGTAACTCGTGGATCTTCCCCTTGCTCTGGTGTTGCTGATAGAAAGAAAGTATCTTGTTAAGAACACTGATGGAGTGATATCCAAAGTTACTACTGTGCTTTATACGTACATTTCCATTCAATTCAACTATACGGACTAAAAATCATTATTCTATTTCACTGACCATCATCTGGTGTAGTGTAGCGTGCAAACTCGGGGAAGTAATCCTCAATTTTTGATTTCCCCGCCAAAACCTTCTCCGCCAGCAAGTCCTGCTTGTTTAGGAACAGAATGACAGAAATAGTTCGAAGCCACCTGGAAAGCAAGGAAAGAAAAATAATACGTTTTTTTACATTTTCTGAAGAAAATGTGAGTGGCGTGGCAGTATACTCTCATTAAGCCCTCTTTTTACACGTGTAAGCATGTTTTCGGTGTCTCAAGGGTACCTGTTATTCCAGATGTTCTTGAACAGGTTAAGTGCCTCCTGGAGTCTGTTGGTCTGATTGTCCTCTCGGAGCACCATGTTATAACTGCTGCTGGCTACCACGAAAATGATGGCTGTCACATCTGCAACAAGAGAGAAAATGTTTTAGCATACACTTTGAACAAGCAATGCAAACAATCCATCAAAACTATTCTACAAAAAATGACTACTAATTAAAAAAATAATTAATAAACCAATATATTGACCAGACTAATAACCTTTGTGTCAGTGATCAGATAAAATAACCAAAATGACAGACCTTTCATTATTAATATTATTGCTAGTTTAAGTAATAAAAGCAAAGCATTTACCATTAAAACACTGGATCCATTTCCTGCGTTCGTCTCGCTGTCCGCCAACATCAAACATACTGCAGAAAAAAAAAAACATCAGTTAGACACATCACAGACAGTTTGGCATGGACACGTTCACATAAAGCACTTATTACTACTATCAATTTGTAAAAATTACTAAGATGTTAACTGTGGTTATGAAAAAACATGTAAACTTCTTTTGTAGCACTGTGAATCATTGGGTGCGTCTCAATCTGCTCCCTAGCTCCTGAGTTGATGAATCTGGTCACTGGTAAGTTCCCGGACTCACTGCACGCTGGGACAGTGATCACTCGAATTCTAGTGACATGATTACGCACAACGTCAACGGACAACATTGTAGAACGTCATTGCTTAAATTAAAAAACAACAGAAAGGACCGATCAATCTTTGATAATATTTTTTATTCTCTTTAAACACATCGTTCGGTTACATGTTCTTACAAATTTTCAGCCAAATTTGAATGATAAATGTGTTCATTACCTGTCTAGCGATGTGCGTTTATGTTGAAATAGACTAATTATGTTGAAAAAAAAAAAACGGTTTGTCTTTTCAAATCTTCTATCGAGTGTCATATTTATCGTGTTGGCTTGTGTGGTTTATGTTTCACGTTTCAGAAATGGTGATGTTATTTCTGGTAAGGGAGCATAGTGAGTGCTGATGCTCCCTAGTTTTTGTGGTGCATTGTGGGATTTTTCAGGGAGCGAACGTTCCAGTGCACTGGAAGGATTTCGCGATTGAGACTCCCTGATCAGTGCCCTGACTACTGAACAAGGGAGCTGATTGTGACGCATCCTGTGAAAAGTTTCATGAAGGCCTCCTAATCAAACTCACTGAAAATTAACTTTGTCCACTTGGAATCTCGTCTCAAAGATCCCGGAAGTCAGAACTCTGCATCTGAGCAAGTCCTTGGAGACGGGGGCGACAAAGGAAAGGGTTACATTTACAATAAAAGACATCTTTAAATCAGACACAACAAGAGAATGATGCCCCTTAAGAAAGAGAAAGAAAGAGGGCATACACTACAATATTAAAGCCTGAATCCCATCGGGTGGACATTTACACACCTGATCAGTGGGAGTATAGTCGCTCTGTTCCACAGTGTCAATCCTGTCCAGGAAACTAAAAAGAAAGATAACATTAACAAGCTATCCAGTATGTCTCAACACTTCCTTTTAATTAATAGGGCAAGACTGATTTAAGAGATGCAAATAAACACTGAGTAATGCGATGACAGACAGCTGGATTTATTCCAAACAAGTCAAGACAAGGAATTAAAGAATGTTGTTATGCACAACCCAACGTTTAGTCATTGCCGAGCGATCACCTTACATCTGGAAAGCATCCCTAAAAAAGGCATTCCCACATGACTACTTTATTTATATACCATATTGTGCTATACCGTGATCTACATTATTTGTACTGTGAGATGATGTCATATTGTCAATCCCTAATAATCATTTGAAAAATTCTGTTCTGTTCAAAAATATTCCCGCATTTACACAGCCCCAGTGAGCATCGGCAAAACTTTCACACACACATTTTCAAAATCACCGCATGACAAGTCAGCCATGGAGGAAACAAAAAAATGGCAGCTGACACACTCTGCTGCGGAATCAGCCAGCAGGTGGCGCGTGTTTGAGCTGGAGAACAAAGCAGGCAGGGACAGGGTTCTGAGTCATAGTGATCAGAGAGCGCTCAGTCAGACGCTGCTCTAGTCAATGGATCGGCTCTAGTGGGAGGAAACAGAGGGGAAGAGAGGGCGAAACACAGGGAGGGAGGGGGGGGATCAAGAAACGCTGTCTTAGTCAAGCTGCTATCCGGCGAAAAACGGCTGCAAGATGGTGGGACGGCTCAAAATCGCCTCCTGGTCCTTTATGCATGCAGCTGAGATCTTAAAGACGCTCATCAGAACCAAACATAAGCAGAAAGAGTGGCTGATAACAATAAATGTGCTCAACGACATGTTTCTCATTCAGAACTGGCTACATTTTTAATAGATCATCATAGAAATATGATTTATTATAATGTCCATTGGAGGATAATATAATATTTACAACAAGTTGCCCTCAACTTGTATTTTATTTTACGTTTGTTTTAATAGGACATATATATATATATATATCTCAATCATTAAGGAATTATAATTATAATAATATAAATTCAACACAAATGCCAGCTAAAGAGTAACGCCTAAATCAAAGCATGTGGGAATCAGAGAGAACGCGAGAGAAATCCGCAGGCCGGACGCGCATGTGCATCCCCCTGTCCAAGTGCAACAGGAATGTGACACAGAGGGCTGAAATGTGACAGCAAGGCTGTAGGTCCCACACACAGCGGCATGGACTGTACTAGTGTGTGTATGTGCATACATGCAACACGCACAGCAGGCCGCACAAATTAAAGTGTGGCACATCACGTGGAAGAGGGGGCATGAACAAAAATAAAACGAAGCAAACAAAGACAGACAGATGAGGGAGGCTAGCACAGACAGTTGTGTTGTGACCGCAGCCGTTGTCTAACACCATCTCTCAATTATTGCCTTTTTTCCTATTAATAGAACGAGTCCAACAATAGCCCAGCCCGCTGGTCAGACAGAATACAACTCATGCCCCTCTGGGTACAATAGTTGAGAACGCATACAGCCTCCACTGTCGTAATGCCAAGCAGAAGAGACGGCTATAGCTGCGACCGAGTATATTTAGGCCTGCATTCCAAATCCAGCCTCAACTCAAGTGGAATTCTAGAAATCAAACGGCCGCACGGCAGGAAGTTCATGAAATTTTAGTTGCATGTCGACATCTGCCAACAGTTGCAGAGGTTTTAGTTTGGAGTAGTGTGTAGCAGACTTTGAAAATGCACTTTAAAGTATGTGATGGATGTCAGAAGTTTTAAAAACACAAGATGGATATTAGCACGCATGTATAGGCATTTTATTTTGAGTTGTTCTAAGCATGCAGTGCATATGATTAGGCAGCAACTTCAATTAAAAAATAAATAAATTGTAAAAACACTTGAAGCAGTAAATGGATGGTCTGCACACACACACACACACACAACGTATCACATGAGTCATATGACTTGGCCGACACAGAATTTCTGTTCAGCTCCCTTCATTTATTATAAAAAAAAGTATGCAGCTCACTTGCGCTTAAAGCAAATCACTGCAGTAAAAATGCAAGTAAAAGTGCAGAAAAAGGAAAATTTGTTGTTTTTATCATCTGTCCCATCAACTAACCTTGCCCTGAAAATATAGGCCTGAAATGTTGCCCGTTAAGAATTAGTAAAAAAAGCACTTTTTAAAAATCTTAAAGGTTTTGGATGGATCTAATTGCTTTATCATTACCTACAATATTGCACCTTCCTAAACACCACCCAAAGCAACTGCATTCATACTTTATACTACTAACAATATAGTAAGTGGATATAAAAAATTTGAATAACCAAAACTTAATTCTAAGTCAAAGCCATTTACTACTTTATCGTAAAAATATTGAAATTATTAATATTAATAAATACAGCAGCAAAAAGTATGGTTGGATGTAACTGCTTAATTACGATTAATACATAAAATATTGCTTCTTACTAAACGGCAATATTTATACTTTCTTTTAGGGGTGCTCCGATTGATCGGTTACCGATCATTATCAGCGGTCTCTTAAAAGGCCGATCTCAAGCTGATGACGCGCGCGCATGCCGTGAGAGGACTGACAAGACATGCAGCGGCACCGTCTCAGTCTCTGTCCGGCGCTGGTGAAATAATTATCATCTTGTACAATTCATATTTGCTCCTTAAATAACTTATACAGTAATTTGAAGTTTCTGAGAGACATAATTTCACAAAAAGCGTAAGTGAATCACAGCGCGCGCGCTCTCGCTCTCAAAATGCACAAATGGCTTCAAATCAGCACACATCGCGTCTGCACTATAAGCGAGCTGCACGATGCACAGTGAACGGTCACAAAAAATGTAACTGACGTCTACTAAAAATGATTTGTTCGGGCTGCTTTTGATACATTGGTTAGTAGAACTTTTCGAAAGTTGGATTTTTTACAGTGCAGTCCGTGCTGCTTACGTGACTGGACATGGACTGCATACGCACTGCAGACGGAGTATGTGTGAACCAGGTGTAAAAGGCCCTTCTCACATACAGCTCATGACATCAGGCTGTGTGCAACAATTGAACGATCGTCAAAACAAAAATGCAGTGCATGATCAAACGTTTACGTGAGATAAATATATTTAGAAAAATGTCTAAAAAATGCACTCCACCCTTCAAATTAAAAATCCTCTCTCACAAGAGTTACCTAAGAGGAATTCAGGGCCTGAATAAATGTCTAAAAATCACTATAAATAATTCTACATGATAAAAAGCAGGCTTTAAAATTATCGGTATCAGTGATCGTATCGGCAGATATTGCTTTCTACGATCGGCCTCAAATCCTGATCGGCACACCCCTACTTTCTTTACTTAAAAGGAACGGTTCTCTGAAAATGCAGTTTCTGAATTACATATCCACTGATTTTTTCGTCAAAAATCAAGAAATTTGTTTTTTTAAACATTCCAAACACGCCAAAACAAATTCATATAGTCTCCGTTTCTCTATTTTTTAAAAAAAGTTATAAAAACGAAGTAAACCAAGTTACAAAAAGTAAGTGCCTATGACTGGAGAGATATTTATTTGATCCTCAGCACCTTTTCAGTTTCAAATACGCTCTTGACCGAACAGAAGTCTGAGCGTTTGAGTCAAACAGCTGTCCGGGGGAGATGACGATGCACCATCTAGACATTTATCCAGAGGAAAGGGCCAAAATTAGGACAGTGTGTTACGGTGTTAAGCAGTCATAATGCTAAAAATTATCCAGACCTGCACAAACAAATGTTCACAGTTGATAAAATATGGAAAACAGTATCCCAAACAAACAAAAGCTTTACTGATAATTAGCACTTAATTATTAAACATATGAAATATGGATTAATCTTTTTAGCAAGTACATATTAGGTTGCAGTTATTTGCAAGACAACAAATGCAATCTAAACAAATGTATTTATAGTGTGTTTAATATAAAAAGCAAATCAATTATAAATACGCAATTGACTGTCCAAAGAAGAAAATCATTCAAACGTTTCTGCAACTGAACAATTAAATATTAGTAATAATTAAAAAATATTTACATTCACAACTGACCACAGCATGGAACATTTAAAACCGTGTAGAAATAAACGAATAAAAATAAGCACTTATATTTAAGTTTTTTTAAACATAAAATAAAAAATAAAGCAATTTCTCTTTAAGAAAAACATGCAAAGAGAAGAAACCATTCACAGAGAGTGAGCTGTAGTGCCGATGGTGTATTAGCATGGAAAAGCTGATAATATCCGCATCGCTTACTAATCTGGTTAATATTATAGCTCATCTAGTTAACAGTAGAGTATTAAGAGTGGGGATTAGGCAACTTCCCGGGCCAATACGGCAAACACGGTTTAGGCTCCGAATGAACCGCGTGTGTGTGCGTGGCTCGATAAGTCACAGAGGATTTCTAACGGCAAGCCTTTCAGAATCAACAACAACAAACGTTTCTTGTTAAAAAAGTAGTTGCATTGGTTGTGCCCAAAAAAACAAGCAGAAAATGTGACATTCAAAAGAATCAGTCAGATTTGAAGTTCAGCATTTTATGAAATGCAACTTACAAAAAGAACTAGCTATTTTTATCTCTCCAAATATGTTAAATTGTAAATTAATCGATAGCCTCCTCCACATTTTCCCTCTCTTAGATGCGAACGCACACACACTTCTGTAAGTTTGCAGCGCTAAAGTAAGGAAGCAGCAGAAACCGGGAGAGAGGGAGCGGTGGAAGAGAAAGAAAAGAGAGAAGGCTGTGTCTGACATTACAGCGGCGCTCCAAAAATAGCTCCCTGGCGCCCTGGCCTCCAGCTCGGTTGTCATAGCGACAGAACCACAGGCGCTATAAATAGACTATCAGCTCCAAATCTTGTGTGACTGGAGAGAGGCCAGAGAGAGGGAGCGACAGACAGAAAGAGTGAAAAGAAAAAGACAGAGGGAGTGGAGCGCGAGAGAGAGGGAGAGGAGAGAGAGAGAGAGAGAGAGAGAGAGAGAGAGAGAGGGAGAGAGAGAGAGAGGGAGAGAGAGAGAGAGAGAGTGAAAAGAAAAAGACAGAGGGAGTGGAGCGCGAGAGAGAGGGAGAGACAGAGAGTGAAAAGAAAAAGACGAGAGAGAGAGAGAGAGAGAGGGAGAGAGAGAGAGAGAGAGAGAGAGAGAGAGAGAGAGAGGGAGCGACAGACAGAGAGTGAAAAGAAAAAGACAGAGGGAGTGGAGCGCGAGAGAGAGAGAGAGAGAGAGAGAGAGAGAGAGAGAGAGAGAGAGAGAGAGAGAGAGAGGAGAGAGAGAGAGAGAGAGAGGGGAGAGAGAGAGAGAGGGAAAAGTGGAGAAGGGCCAGTCAGAAAAAGAGAGGGGAAAGCAAAAAGAAAGGAGAGAAAAAACAGGTCTGGTTTCGCAAAAGAGAGACGCTCAGAGAGACAGAAAGAAACATGGCGGATGGTTTAGGAGTTCTCTCTCTTCATGCGCTGGCCTTATGTTTAGGAACTGCAGGACAAGCAAGAATGCCACGTTTTTCTGCTTTACAAATAACAGAACGTTTGTAGAAAATAAAGCGTTTCTTTCAAACAGACAACATTAATGAAACAATTACCCCTTTGAAACGCATTCAAGAAGGAATGCAAGATTTCTTTGGTTTTGGAAAAATAGAAATGCAAGTAAAGCAAGTAATAGAAACATTACTCGCACACACACAAAAATGATAATTTAAACTTTTGTTTATATCATCTGTCCCATCAACTAACTATAGCCCTGAAATGTTGCCCATTAAGAATTAGTATAAAAAGCACAATATCTCAAAGATTTTGGATGGATCTAATTGTTTTATTATTACCTACAATACTGCACCTTCCCAAACACCACCCAAAGCAAAATACAGTGTTTCCCCTACCATTATTTTAGGGGGGCGGCCCGCCCCCTTGAAGGTCAAGTTAATTTTATTTTCTCTATAGCGCCAGATCACAACAAAAGTCATTTAACGTTACCTTTCCTATAGAACAGGTCAATACCTTGTTCTTTTATTAAACAAACTAAATAACCTTATGTTATTTATCTTATTTACACGACGGCATGTCATTTCGGTCTCTACATTACATAGTCACACACTCTGTATCGCGCACAGCGGAGTTCAGCCCCGACACACACACACACACACACACACACACACACACACACGTAAATATTAAGCCGCAAAAAGACTACTTGAATATGAATTCCGCATGTCTCGATGTTAGTGAATGGCGCAGACGCACGGTTTTGTTTACTACTCATACAGAAGCGCACGTGAGGGTTTC
This sequence comes from Ptychobarbus kaznakovi, assembly GCA_027422405.1. Taxonomy (NCBI): domain Eukaryota; kingdom Metazoa; phylum Chordata; class Actinopteri; order Cypriniformes; family Cyprinidae; genus Ptychobarbus; species Ptychobarbus kaznakovi. The sequence goes on along the minus strand of CM049800.1, from coordinate 3,733,436 downwards.
GGTGATATTAGCATCTGCCGTCTCACTAATGAGGACATGAATACATGAACAACATCTCCAGAACTACTCTGAGAGTCACTTCATGAGCATTTGACATTTCATTTGAGTAAAACTATCCTCATCATATCATTTGCACACAGAAACGTAAAGGTATTCACGGCAACCCATCAAAATAAGTTTGGTTTACCTTGAAGTCAGAAATAGACAACATTACTATTGTTCAAGTAGAATGTATGTAATAGGCTACCAGTGTTTCCCACAGGATTTTGTGAGACTTGTGGCGGCAGGTGATGTCACATTAATTTGCATATTCATGACGTCATTGCATCAAGTTTGCGTTCAGACGAGTTTTGGCACTTCAGATCTGTTCTACTCTATGAACTGTCACATACTGCAATACAACTGAATGCCCAATAAACCTGTTCACATTATATTTTGTGTTGTCATAAAACAAGTATAAATGGTAAACACGACCCATTAATAGGCTACTACTTGTTAACCAGCAATTACTCTTCACTATACTCCTTAAATCCTGATTTATAATCGCGACATCGTCTGATAAAATCAATATAAATCTAACTTGCACTAAAAATTGACTACATGCGGTGGTTTTGGCTATATTACTTTTGTCTGATTCAGCGCACTGCCTGCATATGAACAACAAACTATGCAAATATTAACAGACGAATTATGTTCATATTTAAAGGTCCAAACAGTCAGTAAGCAACAGGTGCTTGGAAACGCTGTTTTGTAAATGATTTACTGACGAGTCGGCTGCGTTACGGCCAGCAGAAAGCTCTGCCGCTCGCTGCTCAGAACAGATGCCGAGAGAGGCGACACTGCGCCGGGAGTCAGACCTAGCGCTCGCGAGGCAGTACTGGAGACATCTTCCAACTGAACCATAGCTAAGGTTTTTTCAAAAAAGTCACTAGGTTTGTCAGTATGTCCCTGTTATGGAAAAAATGTCGCCAGAATGTTCTGAAAGTTGCTAAATATTGTGCTAAAGTCGCACTCGTGTGTGAGAGACGCGGGAGCTGATGGCAGCGGGTGGTGGATATTGTTGCGGCCCGCCACAAATAAATGAACGTATGGGAAACACTGGAGGTTGTCTGTGGGAGTGTCGACAGTTCTCGAGCACACAGCATGAGCCGTACGAAACGTGTAGGGCGAGGGGAGATTTTCCAATAGTTAATCGATCACGGATGGTTTCATTATCTCTGGCGGATAATATAAGTGTAAGAGATAATAATATATTATTAATGAAAACAAAAACGTGTCACCAAATATACTTGGGCGGCCCGCCCAGGTAAAGTCTATGTGTGGGAAACACTGGACTACTACTAAAATTATTAAAAGATTATTTTTAAGGGATAATCATACAATATTTATTCAATGTTTTAATTGTAATATTAAATCACCTTTATTTTCCAAAAAAATAAATTGGTTTAATTTTCATTAATTAAAAGATAAATTAAATGAATATTTTATGCCTTAAAAATGGCAATAACAACACAGAATTTCTGAGGAGGGAAAAAATCATAGGGCTATTGTAAGAATAAATTAAACTTGTTTTTATGCTTTCAAATAATTAGACATGCAAAACACAGAATTTGGTAACAATAAACATTTCATAGGGCCCTAAACATGTTACACTTTCAATAAATTTGTGTTCAATTATTCAAGTTTCATGATTTTAATTAGCTAGACATGCTTTTTGATTAATCAAATTAAATTTTACCATAAAAAAAGAGTCCAGAAAAATGTATACGAAAAGAACAAAACTGAACCCATACCCCCCACCCAAAGCGGAAAACACTGAAATAGTAAGTGGACAATACAAATATAATCACTAAAATTCATCATAAGTCAAAACCTACTACTTTATAGTAAAAATATTGAAATTATTTAAGATGGTATCAATAAATATTGAAATAATATGGTTGGATATTAACTGCTTAATTTTGATTAATACTGTACATAAAATATTGCAGACAGTATTTATACTTTCCCTACTTAAAAGGCACATACATCTTATAAAGTGGAAAATCTTTTTCTCTCCTAGGGTTTTTCACACTGCACTTAACCCGTGTTATTTTTGTTCTAAACATCACTTTTAAGCCTGGGTAAAAGAACGTTTCTTTCACACATGTAATTTAGAAGCGGAGTTAGCGCTGCACTTTCCTCGGGTTATAAAACCCACACATTGCGGTGTCAAGCTTGTACAGTGTGAAACGGAGCGGTGTTAGCCTGTTAGTGCTGGATACTCTAACAGCGTGGCTCATGTCACATCAGTAAGAGGAACTGCGCGTTGTGTAAACAGTACAGCGTTTGAGGGAAAAATAAGAATTGACCCTTCGCAGAGAGCTTGATTGACAAGCAAGCTGACCAAACATAACGCTGAATCGGTGGACTTGAAAAATGTACTGGCATCTTTCCGTGGTTGAAATAGAATACCTTCTGATGTTCTTTCATGTTTATTTACCAATTTATAAAAATATGAAAAGAAGATCGGTTCACATGCTGCTTGAACTGAGGCATCCCATATTTTGTGCCCCTAAAGTTTTTTAACGCACTCCTATTAATAATATAAAATAGGAGATATTATAAGGAGAATACAAAAGTTACAGAAGAAACTTTGTTTATAATGATGTAATTATTTGTAGTCCTACTTTAGACTGTATATATATGGCATGTAATTATCACATTGTCATATGATAATTGCAGAAACTTGTATCAAGGTATCATCATACACTATATTGCCAAAAGTATTGGGACACCCCCTTCTAATGAACCGGTTTGACTTTAGTCATTTCCATGAGTGCAATTTTTAACGTTTAAGCATATAATGATATTCTAGGGAATTGTATGCTTCTAATTTTACAGCAAAAGTTTGGACAGGACCTTTTTGTATTCTAACATAAGACAAGGATCAAAGAGAAATGATGATTCAGTCAGTGTGGAAGAACTTGACTGGTCTGGAAGTCCTAAATTGAACACCTCTGGTGTGACTTTAAATGCAGACCTTGAGCCAAAAACTCATCACCAAACACCAATGACTTGTACATACACTATATGGACAAAAAAATTGGGACACCCCCTTCTTAAGAACAGAAAAAGGCACTTCCAAAACTGTGGCAACAAAGATGGAAACATAATTCATGTATTTAAAAATAGTACTTCCATCTCTGTTGCAACAGTTTTGGAAGTTTCTAAAATGAATGTACCGATATGTACAAATCATTGGTGTTTGGTGATGGACAACAAAGTAATAAGGTAATATGGGACAATAAGGTAGTGTTAGCTAACAAATAATTGTATCTATATTTGTTGCAGTGGTTATTATTCTTTGTTAATGTTACAAATACATAACCGTTTAAGTAATGTCCCCATGACAACAGAAATAGTTTTTTGGCTTTTAGTATGAATATGTTAGCATTAACATTATCTATAAGCTAGTGTGCTCCAAAGCAATGACAAGATTCGTATTTACAAGATATACGCATTTAAAACTTGCAGTCTCTCACTTACGCCAATACGGATCAAAGATTGATGACATCACCCTGTATTTACTGCCATACCATCAAATGTGGCTTCACAGTTCAAAGGCTCTAGCCCAAGCTGTGATACAAATGAAACGCTATTGGCCATTTAAAAAAGGGGGTGGGGCTGCTTGATATATCCTGCGTTGTTTTCCTGTTTCAGTTGAAATGATGTCAACACCTCAAAGGCCTGCAGTTGACCTTTAAAATAAGATGTCTGTTGGACCATTTAAGAAATTTTATTCGCACTCATGCTCCTAAATACATTTTCCGTTTGGCACATCTATTTTTAGTTGAAACGCTCGCACTGTCCAGCCCTGTCGTTCGTGTCATTTGAAAGTGCTGTATCCGGTCAGTTAGTAAATGTGCATTAGCAATGAAACCTGCAAAGGAGGACTTGCGAGGTAATTTTTTTTAATTGACAGGATAACTGATACGAGAAAATCCATGTAAACGGGTTGCCTGCTGTGTTCGTCCAATCAGTGACACTGACTCCACAAACATGAAAATAAGGACTTTAACCCGGGGTTTAGGAATGTGCAGTGTGAAACAGCAGCTTATGAATACTCCGGTATTAACTTTTAACCCTGGGTAAAGTATAAGCAGTGTGAAACGTGAAGCAAGATAGCCCAGGACTCTGTTTACCCAGGGTTAAGTATTTGAAGTGTGAAAAGCCCTTCTGAAAACAGACGGTCATAAAGAAACATTTCTTTATATTTATGGAATGCAAAATGTCTCTGGATTACTCTGTGTTTTGCTTTATCTGAAAACAGATAATCCAAATTACCAAAATAAATTGAAACATGCACATACAAGGTTTCTCTGGTTTACACAATTATAGACGGCTCCAAATAAATATGGTGGAATTTAACTGAAAATAAGTAATACAAAATAAAAAGGAAGACCATGGAACACAATACTTCTTTGATTTATAAAAACACGGGAAGCTTGTTGAAAATAGTCAATTTTTCTATTTTATACAAATTATTTTTATTTAACAGTAAACCCTAATGATTTTTTCAGATATAATGGCACAAAATAATGCTTCTCTGGTTTCTTCTTTTTTTACTTTCCCTGAAAACCCTAAACCTTTCTTTCATGATGCTAACGAATTGCAAACAAGCAAGCAAGAACATTCCTCTGGTTTACAAAAATATAGAAAGCTCCAAGAAATTACGGTCCACATTTAACTCGTGCTTTCTGTAATAACAGCACCCTAAAGAAAAATCTCTTTGTTTTCTCTATTCAAACACCTCTTGCACACCTGAATGATTGCAGGCAGGTGCACTGGATACAGGAAATATGCAAAATAAAAAAATCCTGCATACTGCGGTAGCCTGCAAGAAATCCAATATTTCCTGAGGTGGCAACATTTCGGTCACGAGACCTTTGTCAGGAATTTAAAAAAAATGATTTGCATTTACAAAAGAAACATTTCTCTGTTTTATGGAAATATATGGAATTGGAAAGGTTATGGAAATATAGATAAATATATAAAACACTGAATTTACGCAAACGAAATGCAAAAGAGGAGGAATACAAACATTTCGGTCATGAGACCTTTGTCAGGAATTAAAAAAAAATAAAAATCATGCACTTGATTTGCCTTTACAAAATGTTAACAGACAGGAACGGAACATTTCTCGACTTCATGGATATATACGGAATTGGAAAGTTTATGGAAATATAGAAAACATGTAACATTAAAGAATAATTTCTTCTTTTCTAAATACAATTATTGAATTTATGCAAACAAAATGCAAAAAAAAAGAGAAATACAATCTTTCTTTAGTATGAGTATTGCTTTTCACGCACGTTTGCCCTGAAAATTTTAGTTGCGAGATGAACAAAAACAAACTGCGATACGTCAATATTCTTTTCACGCTTTGTGAAGCCGTTCTTGTGTTTGTCTCAATGATAACATTGAGCCCACGATACTGCTGTGGCTCGACCGTACAAAGAAACGGAGGTGAATGAAAACAAACGCATGCACACGTTCAATATGGACACCTGGCCATGTGACAGGAAGAGCCTTGAAAACACTCAGACAGAAAAATGAGCTCATAACAGGACGAGCGCTTGACGACGCTGGTTTCTTGCTGAACGACTGTACGTGCGTGAGCGCGCTCGAAACAGCACTGTCATTCTCCTCCGTCCCTCTTTGCAGTCTGGGAGGTTGGGAGTTGCCCTCCAAACAGTCACAAGTAGCCACCATTATCACTTCAAGCTCATTTTTCTCCTTCAAAAGAGGAGATGCATTATTCGCGATACTTGCGGATTGCCTCTCAAACCTCTCCTTCTGCTGCAAGTGAGTGAACTAGCGAGTTAAAAATAGCTCTCTCTCTCTTTCTCCACTCTACGTTTACATAAGCGTGCAGCGAATGGGGGGGGCACTTCCGGTCTAAACGGCTGAGGCCAGCGTCTGATCCACAACAACCACCAGTGGCTGTGGGAGAGGACAGGACACACACACACACACACACGCTTATGCTCCACAATGCAGGAAGCCTTTCGATGTATACCCAACATTCATACCTCTGCGTCTTCTGAAAGCGCCTATCTGTCTAGCACTCATCAGTCTCTCTTTTTCACGTTCTGTCACTTCTGAACTCATCGCATTTCTATTTCCCTCCCTCTTGAATGCATAAATCTGTGCGATACATGCAACGAAAGTCACACAAACAAGCCAAGCAAGTCGAGTGCAACCGACTTGACCAACAACAATTTCCAAGAGTATTCCAAAGTTTAAATGTTCAAACACTAATACATTTACACAATTAAAAGCCATTCAAACCCAGCATTTAGAAGATACCATATACTCACTACTGTGCGCAGTCGATCAGTTGATATTCGTTGGATCTTTCGAAGCAAGCTCTCACCCCTTCATCCTGCCACAGGGTCTTTGTGTGTTCATAAAATTCCTGTTGGGAAGACAAGTGGAAGAGAGGACAAATCCATAAACTAGCTTTAGGAATCCAGACAAATCGTTTACACCTCCGTCGTCTGGCAGCAGATCATTTTTAAACATGTTTCTGTTAGTTTTGCACAGCCTCTTTAGTACATGCCAACCTGTATAAAAATAAAAACACCACCACGCCATTACAGACTCTGGACAACCAATTGGGAATTTAATTTGGGATTTTTGCATGCAAAGGAACCAGATTCTAGTTTAAATTCAGATTCAATATAATGATTTTCATTCCTTAGTGGTTCTATTATCGCATGTCAAATTGTTTCAAATTTCAGATTTCAACAGAACAATACTTACAAAATCAAAAATAAATTGTATAGAATTACTGGCAACAAAAAATTTGTGTTGATGGTTTTTCAAATGAGCGATGTCATGTGTCTCGTTTCTGTGAATAGGTGTTCGCAACCTAAAACACATGATCGATTTCCAACCCGGAGGAGGAATTCTGTGTCTGATTTATGATTTCATCGACCCTTCATGAACCAGGAAAAAAGATATAAAGCCAAAATAAACAACTTTTTTTGCAAGCTATGTTGAAGATATTAACATTATACGCATTGACTCCTTTTGGATGACGGTATATAATTGATCTTAGTTGATGCGTTAGGAATGGTAGCGTTCACTCTGGCACAGCTGCTTTAAAAAGGAGTGCCGCTACGCTTTTAGATGTGTAGGACAAGAGCCACACACTTGAGATTCACGCCACCCACCAGCTCACTGCTCTTACCTTAAATATTTATCTGAATTTTTGTATCATAACAGTATATTGTGATATACAAGACACCGTCTTGCATATGCTATTATGCAAGCAAATATTTTATTGTTAAAAATAAATTAATTATTTACGCAAACCATGACATGATTTTCAACAAATAATACAATTAGGCCTTAATTATATTTTGTTGATCAATAATTACAAGTAAAAATCAACATCAAGCTAAAAATAATTAACGCACCAATTTAAATATTTTAAGCAGTATACATGTTAAAAACGTAATTAAAGAATGTGAAATATAAAGCTGAAGCTGCTGTAAAATAATGATTGGTATATTTAGGATTGTTCACTGAACAGAATCCACATGCGTCAGTGACAAACAACATATGTGCAATACATAACACAATAGATTTCAGTGGATAAACATGATTATCAGAGTTTGGAACTATAAAAACAATTCTGCTTTTTTTCTACAACATGCTTAAGGTGGCTGAGCAATATAATGAATATTTAAGAGATTTGAATTAAGCAATGCATGAATGGTATGTATTTAAAAAGTATGAGAACGTTAAGACATTATGACAATGCTTCAAATTTATAATTTTATAGCTAAAACTGCAGTAGAGTTGGCCATTAAAATTCACTTCTGAGAAGCAGTTAAACCATATTATCCAAAAGACCGATTTGATGAATACACTTCTGATTCTGATACATTTGGCATTAAATATAACAGCAAAATATATATGTAGGTTAAAATTGTGATGCATATGTATTAGTGATGCGCGGATGAGCTAAAACGTCACCCGAATCCGCAGCTTCAAATAAATTATCCACCCGCCAACCGCCCGCACCTATATTTTTGTCTGATTTAGATAACCGCACCCGATCGTCACATTCAGGTTTCATAAGGACATGAAAACCTGGAAAAGTCATGGAATTTTAAAACAGCAATTTCCAAGCTTGGTTCGATTTGTAAAAATAAATAAACCTAGAAAGTTTTGGAAAAGTCATGGAAATCTATTTAACAATCCTCTGTGTAATATAATTATGTTTAATTATGTCCTGAATTTCAGTGCGGTATTGCGCATATAAATCGCATTACTCATTCCCACAGCTTTCAACTTTAAAATGAGGGAAACTACTGCAAAACATTTATTCAATATAGCGTATATAGCTTAGAGGAGTAAATAAATTCACACAAATCATCAGATCAAATAAGTCATTTGAAAACAGCGTGAGTGATTTAGCACGAGTCCTCTCTCTTTGACCTTCTCTTCACATCGGCGCATCTACAAGACTTTAGCTCACGTTTCGGGGCAGTTGACAGAATTGTCCATTTCTTAATCGGTCATTGTTGCATCGTCACAGAAATGTATTATTTGCATGTCATTTTAAGCCACTCGGTACTTGCGCTCTCCAGAGGCGCTTTTCGTGTGCGCTGCAGTCACATCCAAAGCACGCGCTGAGAGTACCCAATTGAGTTCGCAAGCAAATCTTGTTGCGCTTAAGTGGCCAAATTACACACAAAATGATGTCAAAATGGTCGTCTTGGCAAGTATCCTCATAATAAGCACTAGTCGGTTTTGTCTTAAGTTAATGTAAACAGTTACGAAAGAAAATGCATGTGTATCAGTATTGGAACCGTGAAATAGGTCTTTTGACAGCAGCCTAATCTTATCCACCCGCAAATAATCAGAATGCATTTTTTTATTACCCGGTCCCAACCCACGGATCTTCCGTACAGATATAACCACCATCTATATATATATAATTTATTAATATCAATAGTATGGAAAACAATGCCTTTATTTTTTTAAAGCCTTACTTTTACTGTTGAGTCTTACATGCACTGTTACTGAGAAAAAAAACTATTTCAGAACAAATTATACATTTTTATATTTATGATATAAATAAATAAATTATATTCAGATGTATGATGAAAAAGAAAGACATTTTTAGCTACATTGCCCAGCCCTGGCGTGCACAGTTTCAGGTGAAGGGTAATGAGTTTAAACGCATTTAACATGTGTTGTTGTTTTTTATTCAGCTTGTCTACATTTGTCTCTCTCTACATTTAAAAATCTTATGCTAATATGCTTCACCAGTTTCCTCCTAGCTCGATAGCGTCACAGCTACAGAAGGTTTTTTTTTTTTATGGAAATATTACAATGCAGTCGTCTATAAACTTCAGTGGATCTATATATCTTTATATCCTAAAGTGGCATGACAGAGTTATAAATGTCAATAATTGCTTTTTATTTTTGTCTCTTGCTTGCAACACAATCAACCAGTCAGACTGGTTCCCAGCGGGCCCTGGGGCCACCGAGGGAGAGAGAGAGAGAGGGTGGGGCAGTATCTTCTTTGTAGTAATGCTAAAACCACTTCCTGCACTCGATTCTGAAGTTTAACACTTAACGATCAGCTCCGAATCACGCACCTCTGCTGGCAATCCTGTAGCTTACAGAAAAAACAGCATCTCGTGTAACAGTCATTGTATGTCTATCCAATTTTCTGCTGTCAAAAATTTCAGCTCATTGTATCCATAATCTAATAATTCAAGAAATGTTTATGTAATGATACAGGGTTTCTATTTAAAACCTTGTCTAAACCAGCAGGTGAGCTCGTGTTCTCTATTTTTAAGTCCATAGGGCCACCAAGTTTGAATCACCTGTAATTAAATCTTAAGCGGCCCATTGGCTCCACTCCTCTTTCCCTAGACACAGAGCACCTGTCTAGGTGACGAGGGAGCAGGGAGGTCCCGGGTGACAAGGTGTGTGGCTCAGGTGAGGCCCTCTTAAGGGAGAGTTTAGAGGTCATTACAAGTAATCAGTCGTAATGAACGCCTCACCATTATACCTGAGAGTCACACGTTCACACACCCACATTTCCCCGAGGTGGGGCGCTTTTTTAATTCACCTATGTGTTTGTCCCCAAGCACAGAATAGCTGCTAATTATAATTGCATAAACCACACAAGGCCCTACAACTGAGGAGAACCATCAAAACACACACGGGCCTGACACAAACATCCACGACACTCAGCCCAAAAACTAGGAGCACAATTTTTTTTTATGTACATACTACGCTCACACACTTCATTTCCATTTTGACCTTTAAACTTGATCGGTATTTTTAAAATGTCATGTTTTTCATAACTAAATAAGTCTTGTGCATGTCCAGCTAAAAATATTGAGATGGTACACACACTCTCACGGAAACAAAAACGGGGGTGATAGGGTGACACAATAGCTTTATACTCACCGGTGTGAATTCAAAGTCCTTCTGACTGGCTAAATTGAGGATGTAATCAATTCGTAACTTATTTGCGGTACAGGCTAACCGCACTGGAGGTACCAACACGGACATTGCCGACACAATAGTCTGTAAAAGAAAAAAAGACCATCAGAGTTTTAATGCGTTCACATTTTTACATGTTTGATTACTAGTTCAACTCAACTCCAGAAGCTTCAACACTTACCTCTATAGCTTCTTTTATATTATTCTTGATGTCTTGAATTTTTTGTTTTTTCTCTCTGTAAAACAATGACGCTTGATTACTTCAGATCGCTTCATTTTCAGGCAACATGAATGACCTAACTAATAAACGGTAAACCAAATTTGTACATCACAGTATGTATCGATTTACAGTATATGCTGAAAATTCAACAGATTTTTGATTTTATACATTTTGGATTATTTTATAGGGATGTAACGATTCACTCAACTCACGATTCAATTCACAATTGTTTTTTTAACAAAATGAGATTTAATTATAAACTAAATGTGTACTTTTATTATTGCTTGGACAAAATGCTGCACATTTCTTGTGAAATTTAAAATGAACACTATAATGATAATATACTAATATGGCACTTGCATATTGTTGCTCTTTTGTTGGTTTTGATTGCTTCTATTGTCCTCATTTGTAAGTCGCTTTGGATAAAAGCATCTGATAAATAACACAATTTAAATTAAATGTAAATAACAAAACAATTGAAATTTTAAAACAAGCCCCAAATTAAATAAATAAGCAACACAAATAAAAGAAATCTCTTCATATAAACAAGCCTTTGTCTGTGCTCTTTCCATTTAAGATGAGGCAACCACTTCATTCATGATCAAACAAAGATACTGTATACATGCAACATGAGCAGTTTTGAATCTAAATTAGATCATATAATTTCAAAATGTGAAGCAAAAACAGAATGGTTTGACTTGAAACTATACATTAAAAATATCTGCAAGAAACAGAAGCAGCAGATGAGCTGAATGAGATGCAGATTCACTCTCTGCCAGCAGGTGGCGCTTAAAGCGTTTCCTTGGTTTCCGATGTAAACAAAGCAGCGCTGCACTTATGAACTTTAATATGCATTATACAGAGGCAAAATGAAAAGAAAAAATACCATCTGAACTTTTCTAAAGACAGTAAGTTCCCCTCAGACAAACTTTCATATAAACTCCTACCCCTAATTAAACCGTGCTCGCGGTTAATCGTTACATCCCCATTATTTTATAAAGCTATTTATAATAACTAAATAACTGTGTTTTGAAGTGTTTGCATAATCTTTTGAGGTAAATGCCCTACAAATTAAAAGTATCATCGCAATCAGCTACTTTGTCATTCTATTTTCTTCATTATAATGCATGCAAATTGATTAAGTTTCATATTACACAAGACTAGAGGTAAAGAATTATAACAAATATTATAAAACTCACAGTTCAAACTCTAAATTCTGATTGGATGAGCTGCATTTGTTTCAGATTGTTGTAAAATAGCCAAATACAAACATGTGACTCTACATTAACTGAACACTAGATTAAATGCATGTATAGACCATTTTAGATAAAGCAGTCCTGGCCACTGCGCAAATATACTATATACCACAGAATAAATGTGTAACATTATAGAGCATAAACCACCGTAGCATTACTCATCCTGTTTTATCTCGACTTTTCCTGCTTTCGAATCATCAAATTAGAACTTGTTTTCCAGAAGCTGCAATCGCAGTCTTTCTATTGACCAATTCATGCAACAATTATTTACCTTTGTCTTATTTTAGCGTGTCGAAATACTGATGGTCCATACTTCTGTAACCTCTGCAGTATTTTTGGACATCCTTACTACACTGATTGAGAACTACTAGATTACAGTATAGTAACTAAATCACAAAACAGGTTTCAGACCAGCTGCTAAGCATTTCATAATGGTAAATAATATACTACTATTTATTGAAAGTCAGCTTTTTATTATAATGGGACTTTCAGTGAGCAATATCATGCTACATTAATAAAATGTCCAGTCACATTACAAAATAAAGCACTGCATTTTACTTACAATAAATACATATACTCTAAAGTTATAAATATAACGTATCCCACTAAATCAAGAACAACACAATGACAAAGCTCGCCTTTACCGCATGAATTACCGACTTGGATATCAACATCCTCCCAAACCCAACTTTCACTGAAAAACATTACAGCAGAATGATGTTGCCAACAAAATGGCATGATGAATGAAATCAGGGTTTGTTTATACGCTACGTCATACTTGACTGTAGGCTATGCTTATGGACGGAATAAAAATCTAGTTTGCATTTGACTTAAGTGGTATATAGATGTGAAAGCAATACTTACTCAGCATTGAAGCCATTGACATGTAAAATGCGCATCTGTTTGACTATGGTGCTTTTCCCCGATTCTCCAGCCCCTGAGAGACGAGCAAAAGAAAGATATAAATCACAAGGGATGTGGGAGGAGGAGGGGGGGTCAGATATCACCTGATTCAACACGAATAATTAATTTCATTTCACAGTAGCATTTCTTTTTAAAGGCAAACTAAACATGCACCTCAAGCAGAAATCCCATGCTAAAAATCTAAAGCTAAAAAGAATGGTCTATTAATTAATATATTATTGTTGAAAACGTGCAACAGCTGCAAAAAAAATCATAATGTCACAACACTTAACACAGATTATGTTATAGGGAATCTCACAATTTTGTCCTTTAGTACACAAATAAAATGTTGGCAAGTTAAGATTTTTTAAATTATGAATACTCTACAGTTGCTTCCATATTTCCTACCTCACGAGATTTAAATAAGATACTTCTTTCTTTGATTCTTCATTAAATTATAAACAATATCACTCCAATCAATCCTCTTGTAAGTAAACCAACTAAACAGGAACTGGTTAGCTATGCATCAAATAAAATAGTGAAATGCAATACAAAGCATTAAGGAACTATCCAGAAACACCACCTTATGTCTCTTAGAGCCATAGCTGTCAAACATTGACAAAGCTGAATGATTCTACAATTTATGGTCAACAAAGCACAGTTGTCTGAGTTTCCAAGTGCTAAATATGAGAACAGTTAACTTTCCCCTGCAGATGTGAAGCACAAACTACAGAAGCAGCAACACACCTCAGATTTAGGCGCTCAGTTCAGATGTATGATGGGAACCTCTTTATCACAACACATTTTATTACCAGGCTCCAATTGTGTCAAATAGGCCTGTTTGCATACAGGAATTACACTTTTGTGCTCCAATTACACTGGTAATTTAATGATTTAGAGTGCTTCGCTATGTTGAATACTTGGGATTTTGATTTAGAATAGGGTACTTTTAGGCCATGTGTGTATCTTAAAAAATTAAATAAAAAATAGGCTGTTAAGAGAACTGGGTTTTATCAGAATTAGCGAGACCAGTCTCTTAAACAGAGACTAAATCAAATCAAACTGAAGTTAAAATAAATCCATGCCGTGCTGCAAAAGATCCATGAAATTAAAACACTTGCTGATTTTATCGGGTTCAAGGTAGTAAGGTGGTAGACCAATGTTTTTTTTTTCTAAACGGCCAATAACTCCAATGCCGATATCTAAAGAGCAGGGTGACCAGCATTAATAATGCCGATATACACATACTACAGTTTCATGAAAGCAAATAAGACGTATACAAAATTACAGAATTTAAATAAACGTAATTCTTTTTCACTTTAATTACTCAATTCGCCAAAAAAAAAATATTTAAAAATTACTATTTTTGAACTGACAATAAGAAACATGACAAATTCTGTTCATCAGCTTGGTTAAATACATCAGTCTATTGCTCAACTAAACTATGAATATTTAAAGCATGACAAATATATTAACTGATCTAATTAGTTTCAAATGTAAAGCGCAAAAATATGTATGTCATCTCTCTTACTTTTATCATTTTGGGGATAAACAGAATGCTAAACTATAAAAATAACACTATGCAAGCAACCCTTACCAGAACTAAACCTAAAAACGATGCACTAATCCCCTAAACACCATACTTCAGAAAAGTTTACTTAAACAGATATTTCCATCTATATGTGCAGTGATAAGCAAGCTGCTAATTTAGCAGAATGCAGAAACCACCCTAAACTCATGAACAGCGGCCTAAAGAAAAGCATATGCATGTGTAAGTGTATGCTTGTGAATGTGAGATCTCCATGAGATAGTTGTGAATGAATTATAAAATCATGGGAGCCCAAATATTTCCATAGTGCAAAACCTATTCAACATAAATCAGATGGGAATGAATGGAGTGATTGAGCGGTGTTGGATGAAGCACCACAGGCCCTGAGGTGTCCACTACTACGGCCCAGGAATCCCAATCGAAACACGTGTACCTCCATCATGTACTCGGTCAAATAAAATCAAATGCACACAAAACGCTAAGAAATGTGACAGGCCCCGATGATGTCACGCGCATCAGGAAAGTGTTCGCAGCAGTGACAGAAGCTCAGCTTTCAGACCAACCTACCTAACAGTAGTAGTCGATGAGTTGCTCTGTAGATCTGTTTGTCTTTCTGGAGCTGTTTCTCAATCTTTTTGTTAGCTTCTCGCTGGGACCTTCTCCTCATTTCGCTGGTCCTCAGTCTTACTGTTCCCCAAACAACCCATTTTCCCAAAAACCCAAGCAAAGTTTTGGGGCGAGGGGAAGGTGTATCTACCGTATGAATAAATGATCCAAATTCCTTGATTGGCCTCCGATCAGAACACTTTGATGGAAAACCGGGACATTTATACTTGTATGCACATCGCTTCCCGGATTTCACTGATAAGGGCAGGAGGGGAGCACAGGGAAATAGAAAAGCTAAGGGTGACTAGTACTGGCGAGAATAGGTGGTGGTGAAAACACTAGGCCGGCCTACAGACGGCCGAGTCCTGTCGAGCGCTTGCTGCGATCAAATAAGAGATTTCTGTGTATGGATGTGCATCCAGCCAAGTCTTCGACGTTACAGCAATGATTTCGGCTTTCCCACGCAGCGATTTAGCAAATTCCCCGTCGCGAATCCATGGTCGGTTTCCCGAAATAACGAACGACTCTTATCAAAATCACGATTAGCTCCACAAAACGCGATTCGTTTCGGTTTCTTGCTGTCGAATCCGTTGGCCGATGCTACGAGACGGGCAGAACGAGATAGAAAGGGTGGCTACAAATAAAACAAATTAATATTTCCACCAAAATGACGGCATGTGGATCATTCCGCCCTGCGCCGTGGCCGACAAGAACCTTTTAACTCCGTTACGAAACGACGTTGTCTGCGAGAAAAATACGGCGTTGTTGAAAAATTCCCTTCAGATTGACGCTATTTTCCCTCCTGTTCTGCTTACGGTGAATTATCGCTTTTTTCGGCTTGTCCAAATCAAACGAGGCCCTTCGCCGTCACTGTATTTGAATTTCTCCTCACATCCGTGGGTTTTTCTTTGACGCGAGCGGCGATCCTTACGGTTCTTTCAACCGCAAACTGCGAGCGATTCCGTCTATATTTTACCGGTTATCGCAGTCCGAGTCCGCTGTCAGGCTACGCTTTGTATCCTTCTTGAATGCTTCTTAGATCATGTGCATTTGGATACGTGAAGATAAATCCGACACCACAGCGATGGATTCCCTACGGACCAAGCGCGTTGAATCCCCAATTGTGGCGAATGGATCCTTTTCGAGGGTGTATTTCTAGCGATTATTTCCTTTTCTCAGTGAATTGTACATTGAGATAGACAGCGTTGAAGAGATGGGTGGGGCAAACAGCTCTCATTGAACCCTGTTAATCACATGACAGCCCAAAAACGTCAGCAAGCGGCGATTCTGCGGAGCGAGGCGCCCTCTTTGAAGACATGATTCATTCGTGATAAAGTTCGCGATTCCCACTCGATCCGTCTTTGACTATTGGCCATTGCGCTGCTTATGTGTAGGGCACAATCGTATGTTTAACGTATTATTCTCTGAAGCACATCTTCGACCTGGAAATATGTAAACACGCTCGTTTTAAATAGGACTGGGGACCGAGAGCTGCTTCCGTGAACACATACCACAGCCGAGTAATAATTAAATAATTTTAATCAGTTAATGGTGTTTGAGCGTACGTTTTTCATCTGAGGCACATGGAACACAGTAGCCTAATAAAATACTATGACCACTGTGATTCGAATCCCGAATTGATGGCTCTTTTGAGTCGGTTCTTTGTAATGAATCACCAACATAAAGCGCGACTAGTTCAGACCGATTCCCAAACAACTGACTCGAATGAGTCGGTTCTTTAAAGTGAATTAAAACATTATGAATCACACAGAGCGCTTACGGAACGTGTAATAAAACGTACACATAAACAAGTTTTAAACAAATTTATGGTTGTAAAATGTAATTTTAATAGAATCAGTTATTTGGAACATTTATTGTACCGAAAAGTCCTCAAAATGTATTGTCAAGCACATCTTTTGTGGACTGTATGTGTTATATTTGTATCTGAAATGTTATATAAATATGACATTCTCATGTGGCAGGACAGTGAATGCAATAAGTAACTATTTTTCTTTCGAGTATTTAAAAATAACTAACATTTATTAGCAGATATTTAAAAATGACTAAAGAATATTTGAATTCAAGTGTATGTTTTCTACAGATATGTACTTAATCCCGATGGCCTCAGTAAATTGATAACTTTATGTAACAATTATTGTATTAATAAACTGACACATTTGTTAGAGAGCACTTCATTATTAATCACTGCAGTGTACACAAACATAATTGCAAATAGTTACCTCTTAATATATTAAAAGTGCAAATATTTTGAAGGTATATTTTATGGCCACTGATTTAAGCCATGATTTTTCCAATATGGCAACAACATACAACAGTAGCAAACCAGAAGTACAACATACACAGCAAAACCAGAATGATTCACCAGCCAAAAGTGTATAGAGTCCAGGCTCATGTTCATTTGAATGGTTAAGGGTGTTTCTTATTATTACAATAATCATTAGCTTCCTACAACAGTATTTTTTTTCTATTTTGTAAACTGGTTAAGTAAGTTTAGCTTGAAAAAGTACTATACAGTCTAATCTACCAACTGAGAATCTCCACAGACATGCAATACGTCATGTATATGTGCAATATACATCAGAAAATAAATCAGAAACATGCTAAATAATCTAACATCAGATTATATTATACTTTGGGAATTAATGGCTACATTCGTTAGACTAAACAAGATGCCAAAGACATTTTAGAGGTTTGTTACAGTCAATCTAAATTAAAGTCAAACTAAATATAATAGTCAGGTTTTCTACACAATTATTTTAATAAAAACTGTCTTAGCATATACTCAAAATATTAGTTGTTCATTGTAAACATACAATATATCACACTTTACATTAATCAGACATGCTAGAAAGAACATGTATACTGACATACATCTGGCAATAAACTATACTTGTACAATCTGTTTTTTAATACGTTGCATCGGTTGCGTTTAATACTTGCCTTGTCCGGTGTGAATTATAGAAAAATTGCACTGATTTTATTTCATTCAAGCTATAGTAACAATCTAAAGCCAAACATATTATGAAGTCTATATTTGGTGCCTTGACGTGTTAACTTGAGTCATTGATTTTTTTTCGTACATTTATCTGTATTGCTCCAAACAAAGGCTTAAAATAGTGACATGCTGATAGTCAGAGTAAACCAAAGAATCCAGACACATAAGAGATCATGCAAAAGTCAATGTGATGTCAACACATGAGCAATAAACTACTGTATGACAGTGACCGAAAAGGAAAATTACGTTTCATTGAGCTATTCTTTGACACCCTGTGGTCTATTCTTGATCCCATAATCTTTGTGTGGCATTTGGGGGCAGAGACTAAACAGACTCATTTGGAAACAAGGAGAAGTATGCTTATACAGTGAGGGTTTGTTAACAGTTTAAGCCTGAGCTAACCAACACAACAGTTAACAAGTCCCTATACTCAGAGTTCTTCAGTGGTCACATCCATATATAATTAAATTCCATTCTGAGACAAAACCAAAGTTATCATGTAAGGCAGTTGAGATGACTCTTGGGTTTGAGGACACTACATGATCTGTCACCAGAAGGTGGCAGCATGGCTCTAATGTTTGATGTCCAGCAGACTTGTGTTTGTGAAACTATTTGTCCCGAACTCTACATGCAACAGTTAAATGAGGATAATCAGAATGCTCTGTCTCATATTCTGTGCTGAAGAAAAAGTTTGACAGAGCCCAAAACACAAAATATACATTACATATGACACACTCTCTTAATAATAATAATTATTATTCAGTCTCACGGTTGTTGTTAACCCTTATATTTGAGAAATGACTATTCAAATAAAAACTGAATGATTTAGCAGTTGTGGAAAACATAATTTGTTGTCCTTACAAGTCTTAAGTCTCTTTCTTTGTTTTTTTCCTTAGATTTGTATGAAGGATGATCGACAGTGGATGAATATTGTTGGATACCGTTTCCTTGTTTTCCATTTTACGTGAAGTTTATTGTCCATAACAATGTTCTTTCACTCCATATTAAGGAGCCATAGATCAATACATTAGCCAATATTTCTGTGGCCAAAAAATGCTTTGACAAATGTGACCCTGGACCACAAAAAATGTCCTACCATAAATATATAAAAACTTAATTTTTGATTAGTAATATGCATTGCTAAGGAATTCATTTGGACAACTTTAAAGGTGATTTTCTCAGTATTTAATTTTTTTTGCACCCTCAGATTCCAGATTTTCAAATACTCTTATCTCGGCCAAATATTGTCCTATTCTAACAAACCATACATCAATGGAAAGCGTATTTATTCAGATTGAATATGTTGCATAAATCTAAATAAATAAAAAATTGACCCTATGACTGGTTTTGTGGTCCAGGGTCACATATTGAGTGCGGCAGCACAACTTTTCAGGATCCAACGTGCAGCTTTGTTGATGCATAATAAACATTCAGTTTTCATTTCAGAAACTTTTGAGAAGATATCGTTTAAAATGAAGTTTGTATTTGCTTTACTTGCCATAATTAATTATTACAGGGCTTTCACTGGTCTTTAAAAAGTCTTAAAATGTCTTAGTTGTATCAAATTTAAGCCCACAAAAGTCTTAAATTGTACAAGAAAGGCTTAAATTTGAGGATTGAAATTGAAGAATTGTGAAATAGCTTAACAAAGGCTATGATTTCATTGATTAAAAATGAGCGTTGCATGTTTCAAAGTCAGGTGCTGCACTGCTTTGTGTGCTGAAATTACCGGGGAACAGGTTCATCGCTAGTGGGGTGAAAGGTGATGACGATTATAGGGGCTGACGGGGGGGGGGGGGGGGGTTGGCCATTCCAGCCACACAGAGAGCCATGTCTCAGACAGCGTGCAAACACCGAACCGTGCTCTCCTTCGTGTCCTCCTGCGCCTGAACGAAAAAAATAAACCTTGCAGATTTAAACATACAAACAAAAAAGATGCAAAAAGCTTAATTCAGCACCCGTTCTGAGTTTTGCCTCTCCTTGCTCTTGAACCGTCAAAAATTATGCCGAAATACCCGTCTTGGCGAGTATCTTCAAAAAAACTGTTGGTTATGTCTTAAGTGAACGTAAGCAGTTTGGAAAGAAATTGGATGTGTATCATTATATCGAAGGCATTGTCTCTTCAAATGGCCACGCGTAATTTACTAGCTGCTATCAGTGCCCTTAAAGGTGCCACAGAATGCATTGATACAATATTTAAATTGTTCTCTGATATCTACATAGAAGGTATGTGGCTTAGGTAAGGGCAAAAATTCTCTAGAAATGGTTACATGTCCATTTACAACCCTAGGATTTGTCCTATGAAATGGTCTGTTATTACCTAAATTGGAAGGGTCATGAATAATAATGTTGAGCTCTGCTCTGATTGGCTGTTTCACAGCACGCTCATGTCAGTAGCTCACACAGCAAACAGATCTCTACTGTCCGGCGTGAACAATGGAGAGATTAGGCATCCAACCTTATCTGTTTGAGCCTGTATCAGACGAATATACAGATTTTGAGAGATTTTTCAAGAAATGTTTGGCGTCCATGGTATGAAGATGATCGCTGCGAGACACTGGTGGAGTGAACGAGGCTTGAGAGAGAGTTCAGGGTTGTGAGTGAGGGCTACCCCACTCATATGCAGCCTCTGTGTTGCCAGATCCAGCTGTTATAAGCGTTTTCGGACTTGTCTTTTCACTCTTTTTGACACTTTAGAAAGTTAATAAAGTAGGCACCTGCTGGCAGAGAAGTAATTTGACTCATCTCTTTTCTTGGAAATTGTGTACATGCTAAAATGTAAAGTTATTATTTTATAAAACCTTTTTTTTGTGAAAACTTTGTACCTAAACTGTAAAACATGTTTTTACAGTTATTTTACAGTATGTTACCATAGACATTTCCCTAACCCACTCATATGGTATTCATTTTATTTGTGCAGGTCTTAATAAAGGGTCTTAAGGTTCTCTGTTTTGAGTTTGAATGATGAATAATCACAAAATGAAATGGGACAGAAAGATGTGAGATGTGTGTACAAAAAAAGAAATGAGTTTTGTAGTTTGCTGAATAAGTAGAAATAAAAATGTTTAGCTTATTTAACACATTTTTTTTCCTTTGAGGAAAACATGAGTAGTGTTTTTAGGCAATTCTTGATATTCTTGTCCTTACTGTAGATGAGTTAGGCTCCTCCTTTAATGTTCTATGGGATTTTATTCACCCGAAAATAAGAGATATAGCGCTGTTACACAATGAGGTTTAATACAGTCCAACCTTTAACTCAGGACCCATTTATGTTATGTCACATTACACAAGACAGTCCCTTTCAAGGAAAGAGGTAATTCGGGGAATTGGTCGCCTTCTCCTCATCTAATGTTATATTAAGAACTTCATGCCTTCCTCAAATTTTAACCTGAACAAAAATACGATTGTTCTTGGTGACAATCAACTTGCTAAAGTTTCGGCATGCATTACAAACCAATTAGCTTAATTTAGTTGTGTGTAACCAGAGGTTAAAAGCCCCTGATTCTATTAAAACGGGATGCAGTATGTGTTGAATGTCTTTTGTCATGCCCTGCATGAAGTTGCATGATCAACAGTGGACTTCTTATGAGTCCATTCATCTGATTTCATGCAATATTTCATCCTTCATGAGATGATGTGATTCTGTTTAAGTGAGCAATAACAGCATGCAATCACTTAAAATAAGACATTACACTTGTGGGCTTGCAGCTGTGAGCAGTGAGGTCCAGCCTCAACAACAGAGGCAGCACTCAAAAGTAGCCACATCAAAAGAGACCAAGTTAAGTTACAAACATTTCCATAGAGGTTGATTCTCTTCCATAGAGCCCAAAAGCTAAAGAAGGACACACTTCACAACCAGACTTCCTTTTAGACAAGCGCGCACAAACACTACCGGCCAAGCCCCATAAAACACACAACACAAAGAGATCGTTTTCCTATTCTAAGGTTGCAACAATCAACCATGTATGTGTGTGTGTGTCATCTGTTTTTGAACCGAGCAACCCGCATGACTAGAGTATTTTGGTCACAGAGCTTCACAGTTTCTTCGTTTGTGTCATCAGGCTGCCCTCCTTTTCTTGTGTAACTTGTTAAAAAAAAGGAAGAACAGCTTTCATAAAGGTAGCAGCATATGAGGCCTTGTGTAATGCTACTTGATCAAACCACGACTGCTCTAACGCTGTTTGCGCCTCCAAGGAAGGCCAAAGGGGAAGTCAACAAGTTTCAAAGAAAAAAATAAGGCACTAGAAATGTCTTGGGATTCGTCACACCTTTAAATCTACATGTATTCCAGTCCGATGGGCACAGACACATTACATCTCATCTTGGTTTACAGAAATATTCAGCAACACTTGGTTTTTAATCCAAAGAGGAAGTCGAGCCACGTGACTATTGCAGAAGACGGCGGAAGGGGAAACAAATTATAAAATGTATGCCACAAGAATAGCACTGCAGTTTAAAAAAATAAAATGGTCTTCGGAAAACAGTTTCACTTCACTTTTGTACAATTTTAGACCGGAATCAGCCGAATGTTATGAGTTCAGAGTTATAATTTCATTCTTTGCTAGACAAAAAAAAAACCAGTAGGGCCAGTTTTCCTGCTACAGATTAGATCATGACCAGATGTTTTCATTGTTATGACAGTCACAGAAACCAGGTTTAATCTGAGTTAAAAAGCTCAGGCCGTATGGAACTCAAAATGACTTGAAATGCTCTTTTTGCACTGAATACATTTTAAGGGGCATATTCAGAATAGCGGTCAATCAAAATGTGTTTTTAGTGACCGACTGAATGACCATAGTTTCCACCAAAATACCACAAAACAACCTTTCACAGTACTTTACATGGACAAAAGAATAAAATAGGACCTGAACCTTAAAAATAAAAACGCAATCACTTCATTTTCTTTCTCAACAAGCGGTCGGTGAAAAGAGCTACTTTGTTTTTTATGTTATATGGGTGTGTAGTGTCTACGGTTTAATATTTATGTGGATTTTTGTAGCAGTAAACATTAACAATATGTGTACAATTTTAAATAAATAAATGAATAAATAAATCAATAAACCTATGAATGAAAGCATGGGTAAGACCCATTTTTCACACAGTATGATGCAATTTTTAAACAACTGAAAACATTTTAAAGACAGACACCACAATCAACTCCTAATGCATGGATGCAACTTTAGAAAACCACTGAAAATGATATATTACCTGTATACCTTTATCATTAATCGGTATTCCATGATCTGTGACAAATTACAACATAGTTCTAATATTCTATACTGCATAGGATGGATAGCATTAACTTTAGGACGCATTTTCCTAAAAAATGACTCTGATTATTTGCTTCATCCCTTAATAAAGCACAAATTACCAACCACAGGAATTACATATTTAATCCTTCCATCTAGAGAGGCAGGATCTCAAAAACATATTACAACTGAAGAATCTGTGCAAGTGCATGAAGGAAAAAAATAAAAGCTGCACATTTCTGATTTTCAACCCTATCACTATCTTGGTTTCCATTGTAAGTGTATTACTGTATATGCATTGTATGTTATAATAATACATCTCCTAAGTCTACTCTCTGGTCTAAATCAATATTTATTTATTTTTTTACAGCAGGCCAAAGACGCTGATGCTTGCATTTAACCCAAAATAGTCTTTAGTCATGATGACCTGCAAAATATGTAATTAAATGAAGAAAGGAGTAAAATTTATCATTTTATAATCAATGTAAATGTAATTAAGTATTCCATTTCAATTGTACTTGAGTAAAGATTAATACTTATTTATTTATTTAGTCATTTAGCAGACGCTTTTATCCTAACTTTAATACTTAAGTATGCTAATAAAGTTTTTACCATTTTATATCTAAAGTTTATATGCATGAATGAACAGATGCTACATTGTATGATTTTAATTGTTAACTCTTAAGTGGTACAGGCTAAACATACCTAATGCATTTAAAACTTGTTTATGCCATTTTTATAGACTCATTTAAACCACGCCATCATCACATAAAAGCTACCACAGTATTTGGGTGGCAAACATAGTTGGCAACGACGATTACCATGGTAACGTGTTTTAAGGGGCCAGTCGCAAAGACATCGGCTCGTGGTTGCTCTCTTTTACCTTGACAGCAGATACCTCAGTCTTACCTAACAACAGCAGCCTGTGCGTTTGCTTGTACTCTCTCTTCTCCGCCTTCAGGGTTTTGTCAATGTTTCGACTCCGTTTGTTCTCCGCTTTGACCCGCGCCCTCTCCTCCAGCCCCCGCCGCTCTCTGAGCTGTGGGTCACAACTGTCCAAATGACTGGACTCGACATCGATCCCGGGACTCGTCGCGGTCCGTCCGCCGGTGTATGAGATCGCCGACTGTGATAAACTAGCTCTGAAGCTGTGACACATCCCCATGGCCAGAGCTGGGGTCGATCCTTAACATTCGAATAGAACAGTCTTGTAGGATAAGAACACCATGATGATGATGATGAGGATGATGATGGTTATCCAGGTCAGGTGGAGAGAAGGCTCGCTATCCCTTACAGCCAGGCTCTCCAAAGGTGTCAGTTAGCCTCATCGGGTTTTCCCTCAGTTTCTGGCATTCACGAGCGGACAGGAGTGAACTTTGACCTGACACGCATAGCGTACTTTTCACTGTTTGTTATTCTTGCTCTTCTATTTCGGGACGCCGCTAAGTCCCTCCTCGTCCGCCGGAGCTCTCTCTCTCTGAGGCTGACCGGAGATCAGCTCTGCTCCGTAACTTTTGCCCAGCGTTACATTTTCACGAGCGGCAGGGGGTGGTCACTCACTCCGTGACGTTGTTCAAATATTTGTGGCTTCACAAATTATCTTAAGGGAGATGAAAAACTGTTTAATTGCATTAATCTTGTCATAAATTTGATTACATTCCATACATACAGTGACAAATACTGATGTTAATAAATAAATGCACTCACAGAAAACACACTTACTGAGTGAAATTAAGTGTTTGTTTCTATTATCCCCCCTGGCGGTAATTTTATCTCGGTTGTTATTCATAGTGTTGTATAATGTTGTTGTTGATTGAATAAAAAAAGGTCACTCCGTGACGTCATATGTGGAAAAAATAGCACCATTTTAGTTTTATAAACCAAGTATTTATTTTATCTATTTATAGTTGTATTATATGATGTACATTGTTCAAATGTATTTATTTTGTTCTGTTTTGTGTTAGAATTATTTTTATATTATTTTACAGTGTCAATATTTATTATTGTAGGCTTTTTTGTACCTTAAGCGCACACAGCTGTTTTAGTATCCAGTCTGTTGCCATTCCGGTTTTTGTCTAGTACAGGGTGCACAATAAATAACAGCTGCAATAATAATATCCTGTAGGTGGCGTTATTACACATCAACATGCAAGTTCATGACAGACTTGACAGCTACAAATTACTTGTAGATACATTGCAGTGCAGTGCACCAGTAGCATTGTAATGAGGAGGCAATGGCGTCAGGATCCATGTGCAGCTTTATTGAATCACAAGACAAGTCAGACAGGCATGAATCAGTAACGGGCGTCAGATATACCGAAGGCAGGGCAGATTCATAAACAGAGTTCGTGCTGAGGGTCGAGGCAGGTGGCAGACAGACAATACAATAACTCCGCGAGGCAGGCAGCAAACAATCATAAACGGGTAAACAGTCCAGGTTATCAACAGGTGAGCAAACGCTCAGAAATGACTGCATAGCAAAACAAGACTTCGCAAAGAGAGCAAGAGCGGCACAGTTTAAATAGACCGAGCAGTGAGAAACACCTGTGCAGGTAATCAGTCTCAGGCACGGGGTGTGTGGGAAATGAAGTCCGAATAATACTCTGGTGATAGCTCCCTCTGGTGGTGATTGGAGGGATCCACACAGGCTGAATTTGTGACAAGCATCATCTGGCACATTTCTTTGTTTGTTTTACTTTTTTAAGTCCTTATAATCAAAGATAGGTCAGGATTTGAACCCACGCCTCCTTGCATCAGAAAAAAACTACTTATTTAAGAAACAAAAAACCTACAAAGCTTTTATTTATTTGTCATATATCACATATAGGGTACATATGGGTATGACAGGGTAGAAAAATAACATTCTCTGAACATTTTCTAGGGTATGACATGATATGAATTAAAAGGGTTGTAATAATGTCACGCAGGCTATTAAATAAAATAAAAGTGAAGATGGCTCTCTTGCCCTTTATCGTCTTTTGCTTTCTCTCATTCCCCCTCTTGTCAGTATTTCTGTTTAATTTACCCTAATAAAATGACCTGAAATCATGAAAGCCCTCATTGTAACTACAGATCTGACACAGTTTGTACAAAAAGCACTTTGCTAAATATACGAATTCTCTTCTGTTTCTCGGAAGGTTGAATAACTTGCACAATAGCATGCCTTCTGTTCTTAATCTGTCCTACAGCATGCCTCATGCATTGACATTAACAACAAGAGTGCTGGCATTTCACACATTCCCTCCACCTCAGGCCTTTTGAATAACTCAGTACTTGTGCTTTATCTTTACTTATATTATTTATTGTTGTTTGGGATGTTGATATTCTAGAATCACCTTAATAAATGACAGGAAGATGAATGATTGAGTCCATGTTTTATTAGTAAAATAAACAGTTCTTGTGAAAACTACTTGGAGCAACAACAGTGGTATATGTTGGTAAAATATAATAATATTAGCAAATTTGAACGTTCCCTTAACATTTGCATATCTAAGAAAGACATTTTTAAAACATTTAAAAAACTGGGGCCTTCAGAAATAGTGTTTTTAAATGAATCTGAAAGTTAGTAAAACATGTTTTTGTTAGCTGGGTATGCTGGCCTACAAACTGAAATTCCAGACCAGGAAGATGGAAAATATCATACTGTACAGAACTGCCATTTTCAACATATGGGCTATCAACAAACTCCCATTTGCAGGAAACACTTAGACAATGAGTATGTGGTCTGTCTGTCCTTCTGACGGTCTGTCACTGCACTGCAGCAGATAGGGCCCGCAAGAGTCTTATCATGCACACCAGAGAGACGGCGACCGATCCAAGCTCATGATCATAGGACTTTTTCATTTTAAATATTTAAACTACCTTTAAATTCTTAACAAACATCATTAATTCGGTCATTCACGGAGTGCTAAACTTTGACCCTGCAACACAATTGTTGTTATTGACTGAAAGGCTGTAGTCTGTTGAACTAGCTTGCTAATTAAGTGTCACACTGACTTGTACGTTATATGACATATGGGTGACTCCCTCTTGATGATGTCATCAGTGGTATTACACACACAGTGGGCATCTCAGACTCACGCTCAAGGCTATTCCTGCTCTTTCAACGTACCAAATCTATCATTATGCGTGAGATTGTTCATCTACAGATCGGACAGTGTGGGAATCAGATCGGCTCAAAGGTGCGATGGCTCAAAATATGGGTTTTTATGTGTATTTTTATGATTAGCAGCTGCATTATCATCTTAACCTCAACTTGATTCAAGCTAGCCAATCTGATGCAGGCTTAACAGACAAATGAGCATGCATTTCTGTATTATGAGTATTAATTAATAGTTAATTGTTTTAGTTGTTTATGTCATGCGTTTCTTTTATTATTATGGTAATTTTATTAGAGTCTACTGTCATTTTGAACAGCATTCTTTTAGTAGCTGAATATTGCTGTAATGTGCTTTTTCAGTTAAAAGCAAAAACAAAAACTTCTTTACTACTATATTTAAAGTATGAAATGTATTTAAAGTGAATAAATATGTAAAGTTATGATACGTGCGGTCAAGGGTGTTCACCCTAGAGTGGTCTAGTGTAAGATAAGAGACTTTGTGACGGGGTGGGCCTTCTTTATCATGGAAATGAGCTCAGCGGCCTGTGTATTTCTGAGTGATAGAAGCAGTAGAATTGTGGTCAAAACTGAATGGCGTCCGGAAAACAATTGCAAGTCACTTAAACTCAACAGACAAGTCCGTTACTGAAGGCTTCCTTTGACTCTGTGTGTAGAGAATTACCATTTTTCTCATTTGAAATGACAAAACATTTCATTCAGTGCTGAAGATATCAGTTTAAGAAGGTCACAATGCAGTTCATTGGAGAAAATATGGTGACTGATTTTCATGTGTTTGCAGTTCTGGGAGGTGATCAGTGGTGAACATGGTATTAACCGAGTAGGAGTGTATGAGGGCGACACGGACCTTCAGCTGGAGAGGGTCAATGTTTACTTCAATGAAGCACATGGTATGCAGACCTACACGTTACATTCATGTTTTATGCTTGTGTACAGTGGCTACTATTCCCAAACTTTTTTGTCAGCCAAACCCCCTTTTTAATAATAAACAATAGTTTAGTCAATCATTTAACAACTCATTCATATGCTCATAGTTCTGAAAATATAATAATAATTATAATAATAATGCCGTCAAACGATTAATCGCAATTAATCGCATCCAATATAAAAGTTTTTGTTTGCATATGTTTGTGTATATTCTGTATATCTGTGTATATTTATTATGTATATATAAATACACACACATACAGAATGTATTTTGAAAATATTTAAATATATAAAAATGCCTATATTTATATTAATATAATTTATATTATATATATAAAAAATGTTTTTTGTATGTAAACATAACCTATTTTCTCAAATATATACATGCATGTGTGTGTATGTACAGTATATATCCATAATAAATATACACAGCACTCATACATGTATTATGTAAACAAAAACTTTTATTTTGGATGCGATTAATCATGATTAATCGTTAGACAGCACTAATGATAATAATAATTAGTAGTAGTAGTAATAGTATGCTTTAACTCTAATTATATAATAAATATAAATATTACTGTTGTAAAATTTAATTGTAATTTTTGTATTATATTTAATCATTATAACCATTAAATGCAGATCAGACTATACAGGTATTAAATTGAATAATTAAATTGTAGCCTTAGATTTCATAATCTCCGTAAGCTATAATAATTATCATGTAGCACCATTTGTTTATTTTGTTTTTATTTATTTTAATTTTTTATTCGATTTTCATCAACTCAGAAACCCAAATGACATTCATACATTTCAAGCACATAAATAAATATTTATATTATATAATATGTTATAAGATTGTAGTCTATGTTGGGTTGAATTTGGGGTATTTTGTGTAAATGACTTTATCTGTAAATGTGTCTTGGACTTGAGGAGCAGAGTAACGTCCTGTAACAGAAGTCTCATTAACATGTTTAATTGCCTGTCAGGTGGCAAGTATGTTCCAAGAGCGCTGTTAGTGGACCTGGAGCCGGGCACCATGGACAGCGTGAGGGGAAGTCACATAGGACAGCTCTTCAGACCGGATAACTTTATACACGGTGAGCCAGCAATCAGCTACATTAAAGACACTTTATTTAGATACCACATGAGTTGAATTCTATAAACTATATAGGGTTTGGTTTCATCACTTCTGAAACATACACTCTTAAAAATAAAGCTTCCAAAAGGGATTTTTCACAGTGTTGCCACAGAAGAGCCATTTCAGGCTCCACAAAGAACCTTCAGTAAACAATTCTTTAAAAAAAATTCTTAGTGTGAACAATACATATTTTTTTAATTAAAAACCCCTTTCCATTATAAAGAACCTGTTGTGGAATGGTAAGGATCTATGGATGTTAAAGTTTCTTTATAAAAGCCATGCGATAGCAATAACAAACGTGTACTTTTAAGCATGTATCATGATAAAGGTAATATGCAATGTAGATCATATAGATCAATGAAATTATTTTGTTTATTAGCCTAATACTACAAAACACAGCTCAAACAGTAGCACAGTGGCCATGAATCTGGTTCCCAGAGAGTGCGTCAAATTATTAAATGCATAACTTGCATGCAGTGTGAGTTGTTTTAGATAAAGGTGTCAGCAAAATGTGTGATGGATGGATTACATTTTTAATAATTTTATTTTAACCATGAATCAATCTATATGAACAACCATGAATATACAGTATGTAAGTTAGTATCCACACCAATGCACAATAATGTGCACTGTGTTTTGATGTTTGCTGCTTTAAATGCATGTGCTCTTAAAAGTTATTGGCTGCCATTGTTTTTATCATTCATCACTTGGAAAAAATGATTCCAATGATATCGTTCCTCTCTGTCATTATTGTTATAATAGTAGTGTGGACTTCACTATTCTCATAGAATTATAACGACTATTATAACGTTATAGTTATTGTAAATGTATCCTCCCTGGCTGTGAACGAACCCGAACTCAGACTCTGAAATCTGATTGGCTGATACATTGACACAATACCACTCATATGCCATAACATCATTCCTGATGCTGTTTTCTCTTTATAAATGTAAAGGCAATTCTGGAGCTGGCAATAACTGGGCCAAAGGTCACTATACTGAGGGCGCAGAACTTGTGGAGCAGGTTGTGGATCGCGTTCGTAATGAAGCCGAGAGCTGTGACTGCATGCAGGGCTTCCAGTTCGTCCACTCTCTGGGCGGCGGCACTGGTTCGGGAATGGGCACCCTGATTATCAATAAGATCCGAGAAGAGTATCCTGACCGCATCATGAATAGTTTCAGCGTAATGCCCTCGCCGAAGGTCTCTGATACAGTAGTAGAGCCGTATAACGCCACCCTATCAATCCACCAACTGATTGAGAATACAGACGAGACGTTTTGTATTGATAACGAAGCGCTGTACGATATCTGCTTCCGCACTCTAAAGCTCACAACTCCAACTTATGGAGATCTCAACCACTTGGTATCCCTCACCATGAGCGGGGTCACGACCTCCCTTCGCTTCCCAGGTCAACTGAACGCTGACCTTCGGAAGCTGGCCGTCAATATGGTGCCCTTCCCACGTCTCCATTTCTTCATGTCAGGTTTCGCTCCTCTCACCGCACGCGGTAGCCAACAATACCGTGCCCTAACGGTGCCTGAGCTCACCCAGCAGATGTTCGACGCCCGAAATATGATGACCGCGTGCGACCCACGTCGAGGGCGCTATCTGACAGTGGCGGGCATTTTCCGTGGTCGCATGTCCACTAAAGAGATCGACGAGCAGATGCTGGCCATTCAGCAGAAGAATAGCAATTACTTCGTAGACTGGATCCCTCACAACGTCAAAGTGGTCATTTGCGACATCCCGCCACGAGGCCTCAAAATGGCCTCCACCTTCATCGGAAACAACACCGCCATCCAGGAGATATTCAAGCGCATTGGAGAGCAGTTTGCTCTCATGTTTCGACGCAAGGCCTTCCTGCACTGGTACACGGGGGAGGGCATGGATGAGCTGGAGTTCACCGAGGCCGAGAGCAATATGAATGATTTGGTTTCAGAGTACCAGCAATATCAGGATGCCACGGCCGATATGGATTACGATGCAGAAGAGGAAGAGGCAGAAGAGGAGGATCTGTCATCAACAGCACGCGGCACTCGCGTGGAGATTACGACTGAGGTGGTCACTGAAGCTTCTGTCAGCGAATGACGCGTGGGTTTAGTGAATATGGCAAGAGTGGATCTGATTGTGTGGAGATTGAGAACATTCAGTGGCCCCAAAAAAGTATTTAGACCCTTAAGATTCAGTTTGAACTGATATATGAATTACACTGCATTACAATTTTTTTTTTTGCTTGAAAGGTATATATTTGATGTAATTTAATGACAATGTGCCTTCAGTGTTCAGATACTATTTGGAGCCACTGTTCATAGCAAACTGTGAAATATTTCTGACCTCCAGGAGAAAATTACGAATTACCTAAATACATAAAAATAGGATATATTCAAAATTCAAATGTATCTTTCTAATCTTACCTATATATTTTCAAAAGTTTGGGGTCAATATGTTTTATTTAATTAAAATACAGTAAAACAGTAATATTGTGAATATTGTTTATAATACATATTATGAAATGTAAAGCTGAACTTTCAGAATTTTTTTTATCAATGTAGAAAACAGTTTTCAGGTTTTAATGAATAGAAAGTTCAAAAGAACAGCATTTATTTGAATGTGTAAATGTTTGATCAATTTAATGTATCCTTATCAAGTAAAAGTATTAATTCCTTTAAAGAAACAGTCTCACTGACCCCAGACTTCTGAACGGCAGTGTATAGTTTATTATAAAGCTTAAATTTAGATAAAGATATCAAAACATTAATCTATATTGATGTGCAACATCACTGGAGAACACAAAACTATTTCTGTATGTTCTATAGTGAATATCTATAGATATCTTGAGAAAAATACAAGGGGAAATAGATCGTCAAAACCTTTTCTTTTGTGGTGTAATAGTGCTATATAGAGGCTTATATTCTTCTGTCATTATCTGTCAATATAAAAAAAATGCTTAATTTTGTTTTTTGGTTAATTTTGCTTATCCTTTAAAAGCACGAGTACAATTATTTTACCAATATAAACTGCAACTGTTTCAGAATAAATTTGGTGTATCTGCATTGTATTTGAGTATTTCTAATGCTAAAAACTTTCATGTTTACCATTTCATTGTCACTTTTGTCATGCATCCATCAGTTTTCTTGCAAAATGTATTCAAATAAAAATGTTTATATATCAGCAACTGACTAAACTACTCAATTTATTAATCTAACAAGTTTTACATAATGAAAACACCGTACATAATTAAAAATAAATATTAATCTTTGAAAATCTTGCCGTTTTGTTCATATAAAATAATAGTTCACTTCACATTCTACATTAGTTATATACAAAGAGCACTGTAAATATTGAAAAGCCAAATTGGCCCACATCTTACACTTCTGCAACAACATTTGCTTCATTTTTAAAGAACTACAGGACTGCAAACCGGTAAGTTTTATTGTGTCTTCTGCAGATGCTCTAAAACCAGACATAACCAGTACTAATATGACAGATTAACATTACACCCAGTGAACACCTGCTAAACAGAAAACTCTTTAGAATAAAAACACAACAAGTGAAGGCTGTTTTAGTTTGGGACTCTTCATAATTTATTACCAAAAGAACACAGCTATATCCATTTAATAATCATAACTGCAGGTCTTGTTGTAAATCCAACAGAGAACGTGGAGAAGTGGGGATTGAAGGATGTAATTACAGATCCTACAAAAAAAAAAACAGACAATCAATAATTTATAACAACAAATTTAAATCTTACAACAGTGCACTAGAAAAAGATTCGAACGAGTCAGTTAATGCATCGCTTTATAGAAGTGCAGTTCAGTTCTGATAAACCGCTGAAATGTTAACTCACATTATACAGTCTTCACTTTAATGACCTTCACATTGGATTCTGAGGTTTTAATCGCCTCAGCTTTCTGCTGTGGCTTCAGTGCTGCCCGCACGACCCTGGCGCAGATCGCGGAGTACCTGATGTAACTGAAATAACAAGACAAATATTCACTTACTGAATCATTCAAACAAACCTGCTCGTGTGAATATGTCCACGGTGATCCACATTCAACACGACGCTAGTAGTACTACAGTCAAGGCCAAACCAACTGCACGTCACATATATAGCGCACAGATTACAGAGCGTACAGCAATTCAAATACACATTTCACAGCTTTATACGTTGTTAACTGTCATTCATTTACCTCAGTCCTGCTTGTCTCCAGTAAGCAACCATTTTCCCCGCAAATGTGTGTCTTAAGTTCGTCAAGTGCTGCGGTTCGCGCTGATCAAGGACGAGAGCAGGGCCTGTGCGTCCGCCGGAACACACGTCATAAGCCAGCGTACAGTCTCATTGGCTGGAAAACATGTCACTCATCATACTGTCACCTGGAATTGAACCAATCACCGCAGTTTAATGATACGACTAGTTGAGTAAAATTTCAAAATAAAGAGGCCGAATTATTGTGTATGGATATTTGGAAGTTTGGTCAATTTTAAGTTCAGATTTATTGAAGTTTTTTGGGGGAATTTAAACAGTGTATGATTTTAATGTATCAATCTCTCTCTCTCTCTCTCTCTCTCTCTCTCTCTCTCTCTCTCTCTCTCTCTCTCTCTCTCTCTCTCTCTCTCTCTCTCTCTCTCAATCGCAATATATATTGATTAATCCCCTTATGCTGCTTGGATTAATTGTGTTGAACAATAAAGTACATTTTAATTTATTGCTTTTAAACAATGCTATTCATTATCTGAGGATTATACGTGAAGAAGGTTATTTTATTATGTAGCTATGCCCGGATTAATGGATGGTTTGTTGCAGTTTGTTTGCATATCACCCGATGCTTATTGTTCATATATACTTACGACATATACAAATAATAATATTACTTTGTACAATAGCAATTTTAGCGTTAACATTCATAAAACCCTACATTATAGTTTTAAGTCAAGTATAAAATTTCAAAAATTACTTTTATGTATATGTGACTGACGCTCGATACGCCATGACGTAAGTCATTTTCCTGTGACGTGATGATGTCATGCGGCCTGGGTTAGAGAGGAGGACGCAGAGATAACAACAACACGCCTGTTGGGTCAGTGACAGATAGAAGCCGCACTGAGGTGACCCGTCAGTCTAATATCACTCCTTGCTGTCGTCCCGAGGGCAAGATGTCTTTGTTTGGGAAGTTGTTTGGTAGCAATGGAAAAGGGGGCAAATCTACAAGCCCCCAAGAGGCTATCCAGCGACTGCGAGAAACAGAAGAAATGTTGACCAAGAAACAAGAATTCCTGGAGAAGAAGATTGAACAGGAGCTTGTAACGGCCAAGAGAAACGGCACGAAGAACAAAAGAGGTGAGTTACCTGGCGAAGATTAGCTGGTTAACTCAGGGTAGGCTGGCACTGTGGTTGTTACTGCTTCGTTAGTTTAGCGTTGTTTTGTGTTGTCTGTTATACAAAGGAATTAATCAAAAACGTATATTGTAACTGAAATAATATAATTAAAAGGGCTAAACTTTTACTAAAACACACGAGAGCTGTCGTTGAGAGCTGTCATATAAAACTGGGAAATGGCATTATCTTAGATGGATTGTAGGATGATAATTTGCTTTATAATTGTAATAATTCTTTCAGGATGCTTGGGATAGACAGATGAAATGTTGTAGCTCTCCATCTGTTAACCTTTGCCCTATCCTAGTATCCATGGTGATGATGACAAACATGTTCGTCATGCTGGTTGACTCAGGAAACTAAAATAATAGAAATGACATACACAATTATCCACGGATGTTATATTTAATAAATATGTCCATGCTGTACATGATAAATGTACTTTCTGAAACACATCAGTTGAAGATATTGAGTTTTTTGTTGCCCTTTCTTTTTCATTTTAGAGAGAACATGTTTTAAAAGCCTTCAATTTAGAGCCTGATGATATTTACAGAGTAAAACTTTTCTGAATACGAAAATTACTACATTAATCTTTTAGTCATTTTAGAAAAATGTTACAAGTCAAGAATAATTAAAAAAGTATCATATATTACCTTCTGTAACAGTGATAAGATATACTTTAAAACCCTTTTATTACAAAATAAAAATACATCATTTTTTTCTTAAATTAGTGCAGCTGTTCAAATGTTAACTTTATTGTCTGTATGTTTTTTTATTACTATTTGTTGTTTTTCTTCTTTATTTGACATTCTCTGAACTGTTAAATAATACATTCTGTATTTGACTGCTATTACTGAACTAAATGCATAAAAAAGGACTACAATCTACTTACCTGGAAAAAACTTGTCATTTTAATCTCCTGCTTTGTCATGGTTTCCATTAGTGTCACTTACAGGGTGTGCAAATATAATGATGTAAATGTGGTTACAAAAGGTATATTTATAAGTCTGTTTTTTTCTGACCCATTGATGCTACTAGAGTTGTCCAAATCCAGAGACAGCTCCATAAATAATTTCAGGGCAACATAAGGACTACATTAAAGGGCCGTCTAGGTTGTGAGACCTGTAATACAACTCCACATTTAAAGTCCCCAGAACAGATAATCAATAATTGATCTGATTATCCAGTGAGGGCCGCTGGGACACGGCGGATGACGACGCTGATGGTTTGTTTGACTGCCGGGGGTGTGGGACTGATGTTTGGTCATAGTTTACAATTCCAATGTCTTCATGGAAAAGGTGTTTAATTTGCATGACCTTTGTGTCAGGTGACGTCTTTGGAAAGCCCCCGTTGAACGTGCACATGATGTAAGAGTCTGGTGAGGTTTTATTGTATTGCAAACCTGATAAATGAAGGATACATTCCATATATTGCACAAACACAGCTGCTGTTTTATCTTCTACAAATAAACTGACAACTCAAATCATTGTTTTGACCGTGTATAAAATTCAAATCGGTAGAAAGCAAAAATGGAACACGTTTTGTTTGGTACACTGACATTTTTTTGCATTGTGACATCTGTTTCAAATGTATTTTTCCAGTGTCATCCTGATTTAAAAAAGGCAACTACTACTATGACAGAATTTTATTAGGTAGTTTTTTTTTTAAATAGGTCTATAGTTTTAATACATTTAATTGTTAGATTTAGTTATTAAACTAAGTTATTTAAAGTACTTAAATGCCATTGAAACAGGCAACTAGTTGAAATAAAATAAGTTAAACTTTTAAGTATTTTATTTTAGTTCAGTTATTTTATTCTGTTATTATTTCAAATAATGAAAATGTTTTGATTGGGTTTTAGTTTCAGTTAGCATTAATAACCCAGCTTATAAACCCTTAAAAACTTAAATAAAACTTTTTTTATTTTGAGAATGAGAATGGGCAGATCTTTAAAAAAAAAAAAACTACAATACAAATAGCAGCCATATCACCCTGCAGCCCAAGACCGGTTGCCCACTGAAGCTAAGCAGGGTTGAGCTGGTCAGTACCTGGATGGGAGACCTCCGGGGAAAACTAGGTTTCTGCTGGAAGAGGTGTTAGTGAGACCAGCAGGGGGTGCTCACCCTGTGGTCTGTGTGGGTCCTAACGCCCCAGTATAGTGACGGGGACACTATACTGTAAAAATCACCGTCCTTCGGATGAGACGTTAAACCGAGGTCCTGACTCTCTGTCATCATTAAAAATCCCAGGATGTCCTTCGAAAAAGAGTAGGGGTGTAACCCCGGCATCCTGGACAAATTTCCCCACTGGCCTCTGACCATCATGGCCTAAAATAGGTTTATTGACTTGGTGCACAATACAATCTATTTCACTTTTTTTTACTTGACTGGCTTTGCAGGATTCAAACTTTACAAGAAAAGCGTGTCTGTACTGATGTGCTTGTCATTAATGCATTATTAGACTGCCAACCACATTCTCCCTACAAAGCAACACTTTGTTCTCTTTTTTGCAGCTCACTTGCCTGATTAAGTTTGGTGAGTGTGCCTCATTTAGGAGTCCCTAACTCTGCACCACTGCTTCCCTGAGAAATATTAACAGTAGTAGGCTTTACTTTCCATGGAAAACCCCTAATCAAATCTGTTGTTGATCAGAGACCTCACAGTTTTAATTTAGTATGGAGAGTTTTACACTGTGGGCTTTCCATCTTACCTTTACTGTACATTTATTTTCCATGCAAACACTTTCTTACCACAACAGCTTGCCAATATATTAGTGCACAAACCACATTACCGGGTAACAGGAGGACTTATAATGCATGACGCTTACTGAGCTAAATCTTAATTGAAATAAATTTGATTGACCCATAATTACATAGTGTTCTCTTTAACTCTTTTATATAAAATCACACTTTATGTTATGCAATACTCTTCTAGAAGGTTCCAAAATTCTCTTATTTTGCACTTTAATCACTTTACATTTCTTTCTGTTTGAAACAGCTGCATTGCAGGCACTGAAGCGTAAGAAGCGCTATGAGAAGCAGTTAGCTCAGATTGATGGCACTCTTTCTACTATCGAGTTCCAGCGGGAGGCGCTAGAGAACGCTCACACCAACACCGAGGTCATCAAGAACATGGGCTTTGCTGCTAAGGCCATGAAAGCTGCCCATGACAACATGTGAGGAGCTTCTCTTCTATTATCAGTGTTTCCTTCCCTTTTTGTATCAGCCTCACTACGGCAAGGTTTTGGTTTCATGAGATCTTAAACAAGATTAGTTTACCAGTGCAAGCTATTAGGATTCTGTATGGCACTTTGATATGGGATGTATCTAAATTTGTACTTTCAGGGACATTGACAAAGTGGACGAACTCATGCAGGACATCACAGAACAGCAGGAGCTGGCGCAAGAAATTTCAGACGCAATCTCAAAGCCTGTCGGGTTTGGGGAGGAATTTGATGAGGTAAGATTAAACAAGCACACTCCACAGCCACGATGAAAGCTTCACCTGCTGAGCTTTTGGGAGATTTATGTGCTTTATCAAAGGTGGTGTTTACTCCTGCTATTAACATCTAATTTGGGTGAGCCGATCACAAGTAGACATCGCTGAATACTGCTCTAAATGGGTCTAGTGCATTTATAAGGTGCTCCGGATGTTATCACATTGCATGTGTGTGTTACAAATGCTCATGCAACTACATCAAAGATCCGCTTACTCATTAACACAATATTTGTGCCAAAGACCTGTTAAACCTGTTAGGTGAAGCTTAATTTGAGGTAAAAAGCCCCCAAAAGTTTGAGGTTGGTAAGATTTTTTAAATGTTTAATGTCATTAATACTCACTAAAGCTGCATTTATTTGATCAGAAATACAGTAAAAAAGTGATATTGTGGAATTTTGTTACAATTTAAAATAACAGTTTTTTTGTATTTTAATATGTTTGTGATGCAAAGCTGAATTTTCAGCATCATTACTCCAGTCTTCAGTGTCACATGATCCATCAGAAATAATTCTAATATACTGATTTGCTGCTAAAGAAACATTTAGTATTATTATCAATGTTGAACACAGTTGTGCTGCTTAATAATTTTGTGGAAAGATTTCTATTTTAGATAAATATTTCTGTTTGTTTAAAGAAAAGGATTCGAAATAGAAATCTTTTGCAACATTCTAAATGTCTTTGCTGTCACTTCTGATCAATTTAATGCAGCTTTGCTGAAATCAAAATATTTATTTTTCTTTCAAAAATTGAGATTCACATTAATACTAGGTAAAAAGAGATGTTGTGTTGTTTCAGGATGAGCTGTTAGCAGAACTAGAGGAGCTGGAGCAGGAAGAGTTGGATAAGAATCTCCTGGAGATCGGAGACAATGTACCTCTGCCAAACGTGCCCTCTACATCCTTACCTGCCAGACCAGGTATTAAACACAAAAACACACACACCACACACGCACACACACACACACACACACACACACACACACACACACACACACACACACACACACACACACACACACACACACACACCACACACACACACACACACACCCCCCCACACACACACACACACACACACACACACACACACACACACACACACACACACACACACACACACACACACACACACACACATAACCAAGTTTAGTTTTAGACTGTTCTAGTGTGTCATGCCAACGCTGAAATAAATTTGGTGACAGTTTTCACTTAGAAATTGCTAGAAAATGTCACACATTGAATAAAAACATGACATTTTTATGTAATTTTTTAAAAAATGTATTTTGGTAACACTTAAAGTTTTAAAGTATAATGCATAATAAAGGTATTCATAATATAAGTTGTAATGCATTATTTGTAATGCAGTATTTCTATAAATAATTGTAACCAGTTAAAATGCATTATAATGTGTAATGCTTTGTTTGTCGTGTTTTAGTGCACTATACTTTCAATGAATAGATACATATTATTAATGTGGCTATAATTATCCATGAGATCATACGATTCATTATAAGTTGCATTAAAAGGCATCATTAATGCATTAAAACTACTTATAATAATAATAATTTATTATAATTTTGAAAAATCACTTTTTGCAGTGTATGTGAGTTTTGTTGAAATTGTTTGTAATCAAATATTTTATTTGAAAAACTTGCAGCAAAGAAGAGAGAAGAAGAGGATGAGGATGACATGAAAGACCTGGAGGCGTGGGCTGCCAATTAATGCTCCCGAAACCCATACACACCATACAAGGCATAAACCTCACTCCGATACCTGTTACTAAAGGACCTGGAAGGACTTCAGTATGTTACAGTATCACGTCTTTGTGTCTAAAATAGGTTCATATATAAACACACATGAGAGGAAAACAAAAACATAAATGCAACTGCTTCAAAAAATGACAAATCTCTGCCAGGCTTACGGTCAACATTCTCATCTAAGAGATTTTGCCT
Source organism: Ptychobarbus kaznakovi (assembly GCA_027422405.1). Classification (NCBI taxonomy): domain Eukaryota; kingdom Metazoa; phylum Chordata; class Actinopteri; order Cypriniformes; family Cyprinidae; genus Ptychobarbus; species Ptychobarbus kaznakovi. The sequence continues at coordinate 3,693,109 of CM049800.1, read as the reverse complement.
CGTTTCTCCTCATCTCTGGACTGTTCAGACACGACAAAAGGCTTATTGTAGAGCAGTGTTTGTGTGTTCGGCACTCCATTACCTGTAAAAGTAGTCATATTTTCAAACTTCAATCACAAGGAATCCTCCGCTTAGTCCGAGATACCAATACTCACGGAAACCCTTTGCACGCAGGGGCAAGTGTCTGTAACAATCTGTCGTGTTTTTGGAGAGAACATGTGCTATATTACGAGTTCATTTGTTCTCAAGTTCTGTTAAAAGCACTGTAAGCCCCGTTTGCATCTGTGCATCGAGTGTTTCAGTGCAGGTGCTTCCCACGTACAATATCCGTAGCGCCCACGGGACGTCCTATCAGCTCTTAGGCTTTATGAGTACAAGTCTTGCTATCCGTTTCGGGACTGAGGTGGGCATGAAGGTTTGAGTGCTGCTGCAACTGTAAGGCTATACAAGCATCTCTCTTTAATGCAATGATGGTTTACGGTCTGACAGCATGGGATTCCTATATGGAGTAGGTCTCTTCACTCGAGAAACGTGTACTGTATTTGTGAAATACTGGCTCATGATTCTAAGATATCTTTACACTAGAAGTGTTTTCTTGAACTGAGTGTTGTGTTAGGGGGAAAACGACAAGGTTTGTTGTAGATTGTTGTCTTATATTTGAGGTGTGAATGCATTCAAATAGATTTGTACAGACAGGATAGACCGCACAGATTATTGTAATATCATGCTTGGCACAATGGTTTTATTCATTTTCCTCTCCTGAGAGTATTAAACGTTTGAGTATTGAATATTGAGAGAAGCACTAAACACTAACGGTTTATTTATCAGACTCCGATCATTTCATTCACGTTTGTCTTTTTGACACTCGTTTATGTTGTCCTCTGCCTTTCAACCTTACAGCTATATTAAAGTTTTACCAAACTAACACCTCTCTGGATTTTGATTTGCACATTAGATGTTTCTTTTCATTGTTTGACTAATATTTCTTTATTTATACACTTCACAGCATCAGTGCTCACCCTGAAGATGTGCTTTTGTCCATTGAATATTGAAACCGTGTCCATGTAGGAGAATCTCCACTGGTTCATTACAAGCATACAGCCAGTGATCTTTCAGAGACACCGGTGGAATATGTTATGGTGCTTTTCTGTTTCTTTCTTGCAGTGGAAAGGGAAATGAAGGCTTTGAAGCAGCATGCTGTCTGTAATAATGCAAACTGATTTGGACAGGATGTGAAAGATGGAGCTTTAATGCATTTGTATGTTTCCATTATCTTGTAGTTGCTGGATTTATCATTGTCATATCATTATCGTTATAATCTCTCTTATTATTGTTATTGAAATATTTTGACTGAGTTTATATTGGTCCTGGCACATGACTTAAAGAATTCAACAAAAACGAGGCTTCAGCAAGTAAGAGCGCTTGTGTGAAAAATAAATACACTAACATTCAAAAGTTTGGGATCAGTAAGGTTTTTTTATATATTAATAAATTATATAATTAAAAGTGACAATAAGATATGTTGCATAAAAGAATCCTGAGAAATTCATCACAGTTTCTACAAAAATATTAAACAGCACAACTGTTTTTAACAATAATAATAGTTAGAAATGTTTCTTGAAGAGCAAATCAGTATATTAGAATGATTTCTGAAGTATCACGTGACACTGAAGACTGAAGTAATGATGCTGAAAATTCTGATTTATATCACAGGAATAAATTATCTTTTAAAATACATTGAAACAAAATTACATTTATAATATTTCAAAATATTACTGTTTTACTCTATATTGGATCAAATAAATGCAGCCTTGGTGAGCATAAACTACTCGCAAAAAAATTTTTTTTTTACAAACTGCACGATTCCAAACTTTTGAAATATGACATTTAAAATATTCTAAATATTATTTCACAATATTACTATTTTACTGTATTTTTGAACAAATAAATGTAGTGCTGGAGAGCATGAGACTTTCAAAAGCATTAAGTCTTACCGAGCCCAAACTTAGTTAGTCTAAGTAATAATCTACCTCAACATTTAAAACATACCATCCACTAAAACATTGAATAATTTTATGATTGACAGAGTGTTTGGTAAATCTGTCAATGATATGTGAATCAGTCTTTCACGCAAACCAGACAATTTCAGCTATGGGGATAAACATGGGGCATATTTTGAGGACATATTGAATGGACTTTACACAGGGGCCCTGGTGTTATCCAAATAGCCCAAAATAACCCCTGTTCATCTGAAACTGTTCGTAGTGGCTCTAATTTATTGGGATTTTAATGAAAAAAAAAAGTACAAATCCAAAAGCAACTTTCTTTCCACCAGCTCAGATTCGTCCTCATGATGTTAAATATTGGTAAAACACAAAAGCCTGTTTAAACCTGTAATGGTATATCTCCACATTCCAAATGATATTACACGCCTTAAAGCACCGTGGATTCTCATTGGCTATCGTAGGACCGAATGAACACGCCCACGATGGTTTGTTTAGAGCGATAAGGCGGGGCATATTTCGGCCAATAAGAAACGAGAGGTAGCATGATCTCATGAATATTACAACAACCGGTTTGTACACGCTTATATTCAAGTTCACATAACAAGTTACCTCCTTCTGCAATCTGCACTCACTCAGGTCCACAGCCGTGCTCAAGACCAATCCATCATATCAGGCTTACCTAACGACAGCACAGCAAGATGTCAGAGAAACTTCCATTCAAAGTTGGTTAGTATAAGTTTATTTGATTATTGACTTTAGATCATGCTTGATGCTGTTCTGCACAAAATCATGCTATCATGTTTTTGCCGCCAATGCTAATTAGCTTATTCCACTGTAGTGATTTCTAATAAGCGCTCTAATGGACTCTCGATAAAGCATACGAATCTCTGCAAAAGAGTCTTGAGTTGTATTTTTGATCGAGCATGGATTTGCAGCAGATCTTCATTTGCTAATGCTTATGTATCACATGGCAGTAGAGGCGTCATTGTCAGCACTGCCTTGCACGAGACGCACTATTGCAAACACAGCCCCATAAAATCACTGTTCGCGCTCTTAATATGTCTTATTTATTATTATAGCCTTTTTGTGCTTCACTCACAAAGTAGTGTATATGATTTATTTATCTAACACCTGTCAAACAAGCTAGCGTGGTTCCATTCGAAAGACGGGAAGAAGAAAGTTTGGGAGTTGTAGTTGTTTGCGTGCGCTGTAGAATCTCCACCTCATGAGAGTTCCGGTACTTTTGGACTACATTTCCCGTATTGCAGTAGTCAAACGCGCCGCCACTTTTCGTTGATCGTAGTTATTCATTTATGAGAATCGGTTCTTTTGAACAGTTCGTTCGGTTCATAAAAATGGGACAGCTGCTCTTTCGTCATCACGTGGACCCTGAAACCCCGACATCAATGCTTAAAACCTTCATGTAGGAAAATATTGCTGTTTATTACAACTTTTCAGTCATGCTTTATTAATAGTTGTTAATAGTAATGTTATGCCTTTTTAGTTCTGTTTTTTGTAAACCCTCGAACTTAGCAATTTAGAGCTTAAATATATGTTTACATTAAACAATATTAAAAAAATAATTTAATTTATTACTGTATTTTCACTATTTTATAAAATAGTGTTTTATAAAAACTGTCATACAAGTCATAAACATGTCCAGTTCGTATCGGCGAAACCATCGGTTCGCTCCGAATAGTTTTGTGAATCAGTTCAATCGATTCATTAAAAAGGTCCAGTTCAAAAGAACGGTTCCCTTGCTCGTACTGGTTGACCAAAAGTTAATGTTATATGCTAAAAAGGTATACTTTGAGTTGCGACAGATTAAACCCACTTAAGTTGCTATCTTCACAGTTGTTTTTGGGTCGTGTTTAGTCACACGTCAGCGCAGTCAGGACTTGGCACCGGTCACTCAGGCTTTCACAGCGTCTGTGTTGTTTTTCAGCAAATATCTATGATGTTCTCTGGACCGATAAGGCACAAGTAATTCAATAGTAAATCTAGCTGGACTTTGCTCCCTAGTCTTAAGAGATCAGAGTTCAGTTTTTCAAAATCAGTGAATGAAATGTCAAAGTGCACCAGTACTGCACACTTATTAATTAATAGCCCATTCTGAAGGCATCTTACAGGGTTTCCGTGGTCAGGGGAAAATATGGAAATAACCGGAGTAGTAAAATTATGGAAATCGGTAACAGTCACTGAAATTGGAAATTCACTTTGCTAAAACACCTTCTTCGTAATAAACGAAATGAAATAATACAGGTGTGTTTTCCTCCATGTCTGCACTGGTAATAACCCTGGTAGTAAAATATAATCAGTGTAGACTGAGAAAATGAATATCCATTGGTTGCCTATTGGTTGTTAAGTGTGCATATGAAACCAAGCACCATCTCCTCAACCAGTTCAAGACATGTTAGGTATGTGGTTTTGGGTGTCATCTGTTGAATTCCTTTCCTAGATGTCCAAATATGAGACTGACACTTTAAAGACTGCTTTAACTTGCATGTTATAATGGGATTTGTTGATACTATTTAACAGTGCTCTAAAATGCATTAGTGAAAGTTTACATAATCTGTACTAGTTTGTCTGTTTAATTTCATAATTTTTTCCATTTGTATTTTTTTATGAATAATCTATGGTCGTTTTCTCTCTGTCCAGCTGATATCAGCCTGGCTGAGTGGGGACGTAAAGCCATCGACATAGCTGAGAATGAGATGCCGGGTCTGATGAAGATGAGGGAGCTCTATGGCCAGACCAAACCCCTGAAGGGCGCTCGCATCGCAGGCTGCTTGCACATGACTCTACAGACCGCTGTGCTCATAGAAACCCTGACCGCCCTCGGAGCTGAGGTGAGGGTGCAAACACGGAACCATTGAAGAAATAGTTATTACCCCCAAAAAATAAAAACAGATTTGTATTTGTTAATAAATTGCATTTTGCACTAGGTTTGAAGTTATTAGTTTATGAACTGTCTTTGTATGGAAAATAACAGCATTAGCATTCTTTGAAATTTCATCATTCTCAATAGCTGCTTTAAAATTCTCCATTCGAGTAAATAATGACAGAATTTTAATTTTGTTGCAAAATATTACTTTAAAAAGGTTACAATGTCAAATTGAACAATTACTTAATGTCTAGTACTTCTTTGCTGCTTGTTGGTTAAACTAAGAAAAAACAATATGGCACTGCTATATGGTTTTCTGGGTCAGTACAGTAGCTTTTTTGTTGCAATCAATTAAAACGTTCATTCAGTAAGGATGCATTAAATTGATCAAAAAAGTGATAATAAAGTCATTTGTTATTTTGCTAAATATTTCCATCTCAAATAAATGCTGTTTTTTAACCATTCTATTCATCAAAGTCATGGTTTTTCAGAAACAAACATGGAGCAGCACAACAGTTTTCAACATTGATAATCACAATAAGTGTTTCTTGATCAGCATATTAGAATAATTTCTAAAGGAACATGTGACGCTGAAGACTCAAGTAACGGTGCTGATCACAGGAATAAATTAGATTTTAAAACAGATTAAAATTGGAAACTGTAGTTTTAAATTATATTAATATTTCACAATATTTATTTACTATATTTTAGAATGCAGTCTTGGTGAGCATTACAGATAAAAACATAAAAAAAAATCTTATCAAGCCTGTGTGTGTCATGGTATTCTTTGAAATGTAAATACCATGGTATATAAATTCGAGGTTTCATAATTACAACATGATTCCATTATTGTATCATGGCATTGCCAAAGTAATTTGTTTGGAAAGGGACAGTACAGTTTCTTCACCTTTTCCTACTCCTAGATGCCTACCCTTGCTGTCTGACTGAAATGCATTGCTCTTCTTATCCTCTATTTCCTCTGTCAAGCTGGAATTTCCCAGCCCAAGGCCTTATTTTATCCGAAAAGTTATGAAACTAATGTATGAAGTCTGTGCACGTCACATGCTCTCATTCCTTCTCCTTGATCTCTGTCCGCTCCAGGTCCAGTGGTCCAGCTGTAACATCTTCTCCACCCAGGATCACTCAGCAGCAGCCATTGCTAAAACTGGCGTTCCAGGTAACATGTGTTGGTGTGCTAGACTGTCCAGTGTTTGCTCTAAAGCTGCGCAATCAAGTGTAGATAAGGAGAACTCAGAGTTTAGAGACGCATCCAGCTTAAAGCGTGTGCTCCATGCTGGGTAAACCTAGAATCAGCAAAAATGGATTTAATCTTTAGATTTGACTCATTTTTGAAGGACTAACATGCAAAGATCACTTTATCAACGTCATCATTACAGCTTTCAGTCAATGAAAGACTATTCCCATGCAGTTTTTACACACTCAACTCTTGAAAGGGATACAAGCTGAATGATTTTAGAGTTAAAAAAATGTACACTTTTTCTAAAAGATTGCAAAACATTTATCTAACAGCATCAAACCGATCTTTAGCCTGTGCTAATAAGATGCTTATTTTAAGTGTCGTCTTGGGCAGCAAGCTCAGTGCTCCAATAAGCATAACATGAACATATATTATAATAAAATCACATATATTGGGTCTGATTTAGAATGAACTCTGAATATATTTATAATCAACATGTCTCTCTCTGTGTCTGCTGTCTTGGATGGATTTGTTTTTCACTGATCTCAGTGCATTATGCGATTGCCTTCTCCACAAAGGATAAGCCTAAGTGCTGCCTAAGAACTTGGCCTTAAGAAGGTATTTTAGCTAGCAGTATAATTATGCTGACAGCCTTTTGTAATAACTTTCGTGTTGCCAGCACTATGATGCATTAAAATGCTGCTTACTAGTTTATGGAACAGATCCATGTATTACTTTTTAATTTAGAGCTTTATACATTGAGGCTTTTGAGACTAAATTGCAGATGCAGCTTATAGGTTTGAATTAGTGTTAATGCAGACTTATTTGAAAATAAAAATATTCCAAACTACTTATGAACAGCACAGTATCTGATATTTAATTCAGTGACAGTAGTGTGAATAACATGTTTAATAACTCGGTAAGATTTTGTTAATGTTTTTTTTTTTTTTATCTCGAATGCTCACCAAGGCTGTATATATTTGATAAAAAAATACAGTGAAATCAATAATATTGCAATTTAAAATGTTTCCTATTGTAATATATTTTAGTGTTATTTATTTCTGTGATGCGCAGCTGAATTTTCAGCATCATTACTCCAGTCTTCAGTGTCACATGATCCGTCAGAAATCATGCTGATTTGCTGCTCAATATATATTTCTTATATCTTATCAGTGTTGTAAACAGTTTGACATTTTTTACTAAAACAATTTCAGGATGTTTTGAATAGAAAGTTCAAAAGAACAGCATTTATTTTAAATATCAATCTTTTGTAATGTTAATACTTTACTGTCACTTTTAATTTGTGTCCTTGCCGAATAGATGTATAAATATCTTTCAAAAAAAGGCTGACCCTAAACTTTTGAATTGATTATCTGACTTTGTATTACTTCCAAATATGGAAAAGATTAATGCAGTTTTATAGCATTTCATGTGAAGCAATTAGTCTCATTTAGAGTGATGCCAGTAGGTGATTATTACTTGCATCCATTGCTTATGTAACCGCACTTCTTAACTAACTGTTGCACCAGCTGGAAAATAATGCCACATTAAATCTATCAAATATATTTAGAGCTTGTTGTGGTTCCCAAAAGAGCAGATTTTCAGCTATTGATAACTTTCTGAACACTTTGCACCTTATTCTTGCAAAGAACCATTTACTTGAAGCCTTTGTTACGTTCATTCATACAATTACAAATGTATTTTTGGTATGCAAGGCAGGTAAATATGAGTTAAGGTGACCAGTTCATCCTTACTCATCAGTAATATTTGTAGCAGCTAGTTACACAATTATATCTGTCTAATATGTGAGTGTGTTGTTTGTGCATTGCAGTGTATGCTTGGAAGGGAGAGACCGATGAAGAGTATGTGTGGTGCATAGAGCAGACCATCTACTTCAAGGACGGTCAGCCTCTCAACATGATCCTGGACGACGGTGGAGACCTGACCAATATGGTGCACCAGAAATACCCCAAACTGCTTGCAGGTATAATGTTCTGTCATCATCTACTCATCCTGAACAGCCAGAGGTCACGAAGAGTCAATCAGACTGCATTGCCTTAGTTACTATCAATGTCTGGATTTCCCTGGCTGGTAATAACAGTACTTCTGGACTGCTGATGCTTATCTTAAAGTTGTACTGTACTGCTGTTTAATGGCCACGAGATGGCAGGCCAATCCGTGATCCAGCTCTTCTATTCTTGACTTAGAAGAAAGCAAGCATTGTAGTGTAGTATAGTGCAGTCTTAGAAAACTGAAAGGATTTAGAGGTATCTGTTGTTGTATTTGACAGTCATGTCATGTGGTGTTCGTTTTACACTATGTTGGAGAATTTTAATAGGTCAAATTAATGAGTCCGCTCTATTTGACCTCTGACCTTTAGTAGGGTTAAGAATCTGAACTGGTAACACAAAGGTCAGCTCTCTGATTCGATGTAGTGGCCTGTGAACTGAAGAACTGTTAAGTGCTTTTAACCAGGTGGCACGTGGATTCCTGCAGTTAGTGAACTCTAAATAATTGCTCGCTTCTATCAAGTAAATGTCTGTTTAATGGTTATCTTTTTTTTTCATACTCTACCGTTTAGTAGTTTGGGTTAAAAAAAATTTTTTTTCACAAAGTATTATTGCTTTTGTTCAGCAAGGATGATTCTTTTGAACTTTTGAGAAAAATATCACCGTTTCCTTAAATATATGAAGCAGCACAACTATTTTCTACATTGATTATTATAAGAAATAATGCATCTCAAGTTTCATTTAAAATAAAAAATAGAAAATGGTTATTTGAAAATGTAGTAATATTTCACAATATTACTGTTTTTACTGTCTATTGCATCAAATAAATACAACTTTGGTGAGCATAAATTACTTTCAAAAACATTCCAAACTTTTGAACGGTAGTGTAGGTGAACTTTCTTAAATATGAAAACTGCTATAAGTGATAGCAGGGTAATAAAGAGGAGAAATAAACCCTACACGCTTCTTATTGTTTCTAAGGGCCTGAAATTGGGTCTTTCTGCTAGAGATCGACCGATATATCGGTTTACCGATATTTAAGCATTTTACCATAATCGGATATCGGTTTTGAAAAAATTTTTTTTTTATTTGTCACATACACAATTATACAGAGTATAACTAGCAGTGAAATGTGTTGCACACACACTTGGAGCAGTGGCACTGTTCACTCAGGAGAAGCTCCAGCGCGGCCACCGCATGTAACTTTATACAAGATTCACTTGTTTGAAACACGCTAAATTATATTAACATTTACTATAGAACCATTATTTCGCCAATAAACCTCTATCAAAATTAATTATTTTCTCCACAAGCGATCGCAGTTTGAGTATAGTTCTGTGTAAATAGATAAACCGCGCTGTCAGCAGTTTTCATAATTTAGAATGACAAAAAAACATTTGAATAATTCTGATAAAACGTACCAGTTAAGAAATGCAATAAAATACGATGTTTTGTTTGTTATAGCTTATTTCAATATTCCAGAGAATATTATTTTCTACTCTTTAGTCTATTAAACAGCTTATAAACCTAAAATTGTAGTTTAAATGAAGTTGATATGACTCCTGTCCTTTATTTTCTCCATTTGAAAACAGACATTCTTTTGCTTACTGTTAATATCAGTGTTGCTGATGATGCTTTTTATAAATAAAATGTTTTTAGTGTTGTAATTTTAAGATTACATTTTACATGAAAATTTAAATTGTTGTTAAGATGACTGAAAGGAGGAAAAAACCAAAGCGAAGACTTACTTCAATCTGTTATTTATTTACTTTATAACAGTAAATAAATATCGGTTCTGCATATCGGTTATCGGGTACATAAACATACAAATAATCGGTATCGGTTATAAAAAAATCAATATCGGTCGATCACTGCCACTCCTGCCTATGGCGGGTGAATGTAGAAAAATTACAGTCCATAATTATTTATAACGGGCCATAAAATGACAGAAAATTAAGCATTGGGAAAGACTGGAAATATCATGGAATATAAGTATACAAATATAATTTTATATTTGAATATATATATTTTAAGTGTATGTTTTATTTGTAATGTTCTATTTGCGTTCATTTCAGTATTCTTTCTTTTTTTTTGAGTGTGATAACGGTATTAAAAAAAGTTATCCAGTTATTGCATGTGACTAGAAAAGTCATGGAAAATCCTGTGAATCCATTGGTGAGAAGTGCAGGAATCCTTAATAGATGCTACACAAAGTATAGAAGTGTTTTCATTCATTAAAACATTTAGTTGACACGGTTTCGTTTAATAACTTTATTACTATAAGGACTGCCCCTGGCATGTAAGCTAAACAATAAAAGGTAAACAGTCTTATACATCTTGGCTATTACTGTGTCCAGTTTTAGCATGTCTGAAACGCTGTATTGACCAGAATGTGTTTGATATTTAACATTATGGCACAGATTTGTAGTGTTTCCCATTGCATATGCACTGGAGATGTTGGCGAGCATCATTTTGTCTCTCGCAGCATCAAACTTAAGTTAATAGCTGCTCTCTGTATAACTGCACACAAATCAAGGCCTGCATTGACTATGCTTCTCGTATTCTCATTTCGTGTGGCTTAACGCCAGAAATGTTTCCACATGGAGTTATGATAATACTTTTGGCTTCCAAGATATAGTATATTTTCTGCTAAAGTTTTCATAAGATATCTGACAGTCACTAATCTTTCCTTAAGTAGATGCTTGAAATGTCTTGGATTTGATTCGGTCACATCAGTTACACCAGTGAGGGTCAATCTAAGCTACGTAAAAATTAAATGTATCGCCCAACTAGTAAGTGCAACATTCCTTCCAGACAGATGCGCTGAGCAGGATCTTTGTGGTTTCTCTCTCAGGAATCAAGGGCATCTCTGAGGAGACCACCACAGGAGTTCACAACCTCTACAAGATGTTGAAAAAGGGGGAACTGAAAGTTCCTGCCATCAATGTCAATGACTCCGTTACCAAGGTAATCTTTTATTACCAGCATATAATAGCATTACATGGTGTTGTCCGGTTAATCGCTGTCGTCATTTGATGGTCTGTTTTGTTCACAGACAAATGTGAGCACATTGTGCATGGTTATAATATTATATGGCTGCTGTAAATACAAGTATTTATTTGAGAACGACTTATTCTCCCACTCCCTGCAGAGTAAGTTTGATAACCTGTACGGCTGCCGTGAGTCTCTGATTGACGGCATCAAGCGCGCCACAGATGTGATGATTGCCGGTAAGGTGGCAGTGGTGGCCGGGTACGGTGACGTCGGGAAGGGATGCGTTCAGGCCCTGCGAGGGTTCGGTGCCAGAGTCATCGTCACAGAGATCGATCCCATCAACGCTCTGCAGGCGGCTATGGAGGGTATGTTGTGTGTGTGCGTGCATGTTTATGAGGACACATTTGTATAATGGCATGGGTATTTCAACGTGAAGGTGATTTGTGAGGACGCTTTCTGTGTCCCTGTAATTCAAAAGGCTTAAAAAACTTGCTAAATGGAATAAATCTAAAGATGCAGAAAGCTTCCTGTGAGGGGTAGGTTTAGGTTTAGGGTTGTTGTAGGGCGATAGAAAATATAGTTTGTAGAGTATAAAAACCATTACTCCTATGGAGAGTCCCCATAAACCATAAAAACCTGTGTGTGTTTTTCTTTATTTCTCGTCAAAAACGAGATGCCCCATTTTGGTGTCTGCATAGCCACTTTTGTGAAAATAAAATGTTAAAATATGAAATGATGTTCCATCGTCATTCAGCATAAGATATATTCATGTAAAAATGAAACAACACTTATTCTGACCTGTAATTATTAAAAAATATAAAAGAATAAGTGATCATACTAACTTGTATTGTATTTAAAATGATTAAAAACGTCTTGCTGACAAATAGGTAAAACCTAGTGGTTTAAAGAACAGTAGCATAGACTGATCATTTTGAAGATCTAAAATTACAAATAATTCATATTTTGGGGGCTGTACTGTGATCGTTAAATAGTATTTTAATAACATCTATTGATTCCGGTTCTAAATATGCCTGACAAGATTTGTTTTACAAACAATTTTTGTGAAATTGTTACTGAATTGTTTTGTAAGTCATAGTAAAAATGTATGATAGTCATTATTTTTGACCAGAAAAATAAATAAATAAACGGGACACATTCTAATGTATGGAAAAAAATGTAAAGGTGTTTTGAACTTTTGTTGTTTTGAAATCCCCTTTCATCTCTTTCTTGAGTGGCAAATCAGCATATTATAATCATTTCTGTATGTGTATATATATTTATATATTGACACACTTGTAAGATAAAAAATATTCTGATATTTGAAGTAATTGTGTATATACTATTTATTATTATTATAAAATAATTGAAATATTTATTATTATAATTATTGTTTTTGTTGATGATATTATTCGATAGGCCACTCTGTTCTCTATTGGCTAACTATATTAGTTTGTTAATGGTTTCTCTAGAAACTTGGAACTTTTCCACATAGGAGTCAAAGAGCCCATTATGAACCAACAATATTTTTTAAGGAGCTATATTTGCAAAGTTGTTGTAACTGCATGCCAGGCTAGTTTCAGAAAAGTCTATTTTTGTGAGTCTGATTGCCTTGCCTTTGGCTCTTGTTACACAGGCTATGAGGTGACCACCATGGATGAGGCCTGCAAAGAAGGAAACATCTTTGTGACAACCACTGGCTGTGAGGACATTATCCTTGGCAGGTTTGTATTGTGTTAATCAAACCTGAACCAACTAACAGATGTTAAGCTAGAATATGTGTTGCACTGCATTTAGTGTCCCCTCGAGAACTGAGAAAATGTTATTTCCGATTTCAATTCCCGGTTTTGTAATCCTACTTTTAGTTGTTTTAAGATGGACCAGATGGAAAATGATTCTTGTAGCAATTTCAGCAGCTTTTTGTCCAATGATGAGGTCACTTTTGATTTTAACAGGGAAGTAATAAATCAAATTATTTATGGAACAACAGGTTAGTACTCAATCAAATTTACTGCATCTAGAAACATTAATGTCTTTATCTTGCCTTAGCCTCTTGGACTTAGTTTGTCTCCAAAAATGATGGTTGATCGTGGATGGTTCACCGGTGCATGTTGTTTTATTTTAATAAAATGTGTTCGTATCTTCAGTTCTGTAGGATGTTTGCTAGTGGCCAAATAGCGATTTCAGCAAACACAGTTTTGGCTCCACACACTGCTATGAAATGCTGCTTTTCATAATCTTATTAATTCTAGATGTAGAAAATAAAGTAGTTTTTTTTAATATGGTGCTTACCAAGGCTGTATTTATTTGACATATAAGAGTTTGAAATAATAAATATGATGCTTGTTTTACGAATTACTATTGTACAAAAATTTGTCTTTAAACAAAGTCTCTGTTCATCAAGGCTACATTTATGTGATAAATTCAGTAAAAACAGTAATATTGTGACATATTACAATTTAAAATAACAGTGTTTTATTTCATATGTCATTTATTCTTGTAGTTGCAAAGCTGAATTTTCAGAATCAAGTCTCGCGTGATCCTTCAGAAATCATTCTAATATGCTGATTTGCTGCTCAAAAAACATTTCTTCTTATTATTATTATTATCAAAGTTGAAAACATTTATTTTGATCAATTTAGTGCATCCTTGCTGAGTAAAAGTATACACTTTTGTAAAAACAAAACAAATATTACAGACATGGTAGTGTATTAATGATTATTTAGATTATGCCCTCATGGCGTTCACACTCGAGCATTCAAACACAGCCTGACTCGTTGGACATCTTGTTAAAAAAGTGAATTGAATTCTCTCACTGTACGCCAACTGCATATAAGGATGTCATCCGGCACAGGGTGAAAGTTAGTCAACATTGAATCCTTTCAACATGGTGAAGTGGGGTTTCTGCTCGTAACAGGCGGGAGATTCATGTGCTGTGGAAGGACCCCCGGGCCTGCGATCAAACACGCACAGCGTGAGATCTGACCCGAGCCCACTACATTAAGCAGCGCTCGCTGGAGTTTGGTGTGCATGTGCACGCTGTTCTGTGTCTATCTGATGGTGAGCGGGCTGGGCTGTTGGGTTCTGATGGGGTGTGGGCCCCTGTGATAAATGGTCGGGATGAGGACATGCAGGGGCCAGTGAAGCACAGCTGCTGTTTGGTATTATCTACAGATGTGAGAACTGTCTCTTAGATTCTCTGGAAGTTTTCAGCACTGATGGGACATGTTTAAAGGCTGGCAATCTGCATATGTCTGTCTGGCACCAGTTAAGCAAATGCAGTCCACAAATGGTTGAGGTGAAATATTTTGAACCTACATTTTTGCTTCAGCCTTGATTGCTTAGAAACATAATTGCCCACCTCTCCTCGAAAAGCCCCATGATTTGAGGCATCATTCGTTGGCTGAAGAATAAAAGATGCAGGACAAGTTACTTATCAAATATAATATTACGGTTGGCAGTTTGTAAAAAAATGCCAAGGCAAACATCTCAAATTTATTTAATGTTGGTACCACATGGTTGAACGTTGTTCTAGATTATTGTTCTTTTAGTGGTTTGTTTCGGCTTTTACTTGTGCACAGGCCGTTTGAAGTGTTGAAATGTTGCTTGTCTTTGTCATTCACTCTATCAGGTAGTATAAACATCATGTGTCTTTTTTTTCTCACAGACACTTTGAGCAGATGAAGGACGACTCCATCGTCTGCAACATTGGCCACTTTGACTGTGAGATTGACATGAAGTGGCTCAACGATCATGCAGCAGAGAAAATCAACATCAAAGCTCAGGTATGAGATTAATGACTTGAGTGTTGAACAGTAATGCATGTTAGATTTTTGTTTTAAATGTTTTTTTAATTGTCAGCGCTCATAGCCTTGTAGTTAGTGCGTCGACATATAGCGCAACTGTGCTCACGGCGACCCGAGTTCGAATCCCGCCTCGAGGTCTTTTGCCGATCCCGCTCCTCTCTCTCCACCCAATGCTTTCCTGTCAGCTCTCCACTGTCCTCTCACAATTACTTATTTATTTATATATATAATATTAGGGGTGTCAGCGTTAACGCACACGATTAATCTTAAAATTGTAACGCGCAAAAAAAAAAATATATTGTATATAGGATAATAAACACACGATTACGATAGAATATGGTTTGTATGTGGTTTTCTTGAGATGAATGTGTACATCTGAAATGCTAATTTGTGCAGCGATATAAAAGGCTATAAATAGCATATTTTAACAACAGTAAATGACCAAATTCCACATGTGATCGCAAAAGGACGTTATTACAAACACTCGATGGTGGTTTGAAGTGAGATCTGAGTAAAAGTGTACTATTAATCTCATAAATTGTCTTATGAAGCATGATGCTAATATTAGCTCTGATGCAGCTGCAGAACAGGTCCAATTCTTCTTCATAATGCATTTTGTCATAATACTTCACGTAATGTCGCAAGAAAATGTTTTGTTGTATTTATTTAGAAATACTTCTGATAATAGTTGGGTAAATGTATTCTGGGATTGAAGTGATGTGGCTTGGTAAATGTTTTATTGCCAGTATAATGGCTGAATAAAAACAAGAATACTAGGATTGTGTCTCATATCTGGCGGAGGTGTGAAAGGTCATGCATTTCTTTATTTCAACACCTTTACAGGTATATCCTAGTATTTTAAATTTGTGATTAATCCCAGTCCATGACGCGATTCAATTTTTTTTTATCGATTGACAGCACTAATATATTCATTTAAAATTATTGTTTACACTTTATTTTAAGGTGTCCTTGTTACAGTGCAATTATATATTTAAATAATGCGTTATATTAATTAACTACATGTACTGACTATATGGTTAGGATTAGGGTTTGGTTTCGGGTTACTTGCATGTAATTATTCAATTTAATTCAAGATTATTTAGTGCTTTTTAATAGATTTATATATTGAAGAAACTTAATATATTTAACTTACGGCAAAATTTGGCATAATTTATTGTTACTATAATAGTGTAACGTGTAACAAGGACACCTTAAAATAAAGTGTTACCAAATTATAAATAATAATGATAATGAAATATTTTAATGATTTAATAATTGTTTTAGGAAAAAGATCAGTGTACCTTTTTTCTTTAAAGATCAGTGTAAGTTTTTTTCTTTAAAATACCCTGGATTACAAAACCTGTCATAAGGGTCAATTTTTACATTTATACATAATCTGAAAACTGAATAAATAAGCTTTCATTGATGTATGGTTTGTTAGAACAGGACAACATTTGGCATATATGCAACTATTTAAAAAATCTGGAATCTGATGGTGAAATTTTTTTTTTAAATATTGAGAAAAATCCCCTTTAAAGATGTACAACCCATTTAACACAAAATACGTTTCTTCTTATTTTTTATCACTATGTACGGGGCACAAGAGAAATCTAAAGGAAATAAATGAATACAGCTATAGGCTATACCGTTATCAGCATGTTGAAGTCGAGTCGTCTCTCAGAGAATATGTGGTGTCAGATGCCGAAAGCTCCGTCATTACGTTTTTACTTTCACTTTCTGCTTATAGTGAATTGACTGAGATAAAGACGTTCACCATGCATAAATCTTGCGCAAATTTTAGGTTACAACCCTGTTGCAAATCCTGGTGCAAAAGCGTGCTTGTGTGATATCCATTGATATCCAAAACAGAAATATTTCCAACATCGCGACGTAACCAATTGCCCCACCCCTGTATCCAAAATGTACCGAACCGTGAATTTTGTGAACCGTTACACCCCTAATATATATATATATATATATATATTTATTATTGTGGTTATAAAGAACAAATAAAACAATAATACTTGACCATTGTTCTGTATATAGAAGTAAATAAATTGCTTGCTGCTCCATCATGATCCATTCCATATTTGGGAAATTCTACTTAAAATTTGCTTAAATGGTACAAAGATTTTTCTATATTGTAAAGATATAAGCCATGAATTCAAAACTGAGCCCATCTTCTTTCTAAACACACAATCCTGGCTTTATTGTAAACTATTCATCAGTGGGGTTTTTTCTTCCTTTTGGGCAGACATCACCAAACAGCCCTGCTTTCTGACCCATGATGGTCAACTCTGATCTGACTTGGACTAACTTTCTCTTTTATACAGGTGGACCGCTATCGCATGAAAAGTGGCCGTCACATTATTGTTTTGGCTGAGGGGCGTCTGGTGAACCTGGGCTGTGCCATGGGCCATCCCAGCTTTGTGATGAGCAACTCGTTCACCAACCAGGTCCTTGCCCAGATTGAGCTGTGGACCAACACCAGCAAATACCCCCTGGGTGTTTACTTCCTGCCAAAGAAGGTACAGTAGCTTCATGTAGACTCTTATTGCAGATACAGGTGGTATTATCCATTAATGTGCAGATTAACAATATTTTCTGATGTAAAAGATTTGCAAGCTTACTTGAAAACAACATGCAGATGTTTTGCATAAAAATTGAAGCAGAGAAGCTTAACAGATGATTATCAGAATATATGAGATGTACTATATGTATTCCTCATTATGTCTTTTGTGCATGTGTAGCTGGATGAGGAGGTGGCTGCCGCACACTTGGACAAGCTGGGTGTCAAACTGACTAAACTGTCAGAGAAGCAAGCCAAATATTTGGGTCTGCCCCGCGGCGGTCCCTTCAAAGCGGACCACTACCGCTACTAAGTAGCTTTGACCAATCAAGCTGTGGATGAGGACGGACTACACGATCATTGGCAGTTGTGCCATCTACCTTTACGGCTGTAATAGTGCTTAATCGTGTCTCTCAACTCTCATCCCGAGTGCCTGCGAGCTCTCGCCAACGCCTTTTTGCATTGATATCAAGTGCAACGCTAACTTGTGAACACATTGTCACTGTCTCGTTTGCATTCCCTGTTTTATTATACGGTTGTTAAAAAATAACTCACAAAATTCTTCATTTGATGCCCCTCAATAAATGAACATGCTGGGACAGTTTGGTTCGTCCATGTCTTACTTTGAAGTGTTTCCAGTCTGTCAGGTAACTGAATCGAGCGAGGCTTGCCTGTTTTGGCCATGCATACTTTTGTAAACCTGTTTTAGATTAATGACAACTATGAAAACAAAGTGTAATTTCTCTGTTAGCAGGCTGCGAGTTTGAGCGGGTCTGGGTAGCTTGGTAGTAAACTCATGAAGAGCTGATGAAATAAATGTGGTGTTTGACTGTAACCATTCAGCTGTTAATCCTTCATTTCTGCACCGCATTAAGAGACTGTGGTTCTCAACTGGTCAGATCCAAATGAGTAGTGATTTATCAGCATTACTGCTGCTCATATATGAGCTTAAGGATTTGAATGAAAGCCTAAGCCTACATATCAAACTTCAGTTGGTTTGTTACAGACATGAATGATTGATCAAAAGAATATGATAGTTGATGAAAAGGACAAAAAATGTCTATACTAGCTTTATCTTGGGATCTTAGAGATTTGGGGGAGGACCCCCCCCACACACACACACACACACACTTGAGGGCTAGTAAGCAGCTGTTAACAATGCCATTTTCATTAATAGAAATAAAGCAAAACTTAAATATATAACATGAATAACTTAAATGAAGATTAGAAATATTGCCTTGAAACTTGCTAAAGTTGAACTAAAATAATGACTAAAACCAAAACTGAACTACTAAAATGTAAATTAAATTAAAAAAAGAAACAAGCACACAAAAACAAAAACAAAATAATGTATATAATTGAAGTTGCTTAAACAAATTCCTAATAATATGAATAAATACAATAATTGTTTATAAGTTATGCTAAAATAATACTGGTAGTCACATGACGACGTGCTAAAAGACAATTTTAGGCATTGAGGCAGTGGTTTTTGCAGACAAACACTGCTCACATTCACTTCAGTAAATGTAAACTCTAGTCTAGTTGTCACCTAATGGACAAAGGGATTCCTGTAGTCAACCATTTATTTAGAAAAAATGGGGGTTTGGGTTGAGCATGCACTTTCTTTTTTCAGTGTCGTTTTTTTATATATATATATAATTGTAAAGTAATGTCAGAATGATGTAATTTCTTAAATTGATTTCAGGTCATCTTGGCAACCTAAAGTCATTCTTGTGGCGGTTTAAAAATAAAACCCAGCTTTAATGCGAACTTATACGGGCAGTTCATCTAAACATGACAATACTGTCTGACCGTATTGAACTGCCAGTGCCAGCATTTACTCGCGCTCATGTTTTTCTAAGACTGTATGACTTTCTCTGAAACTCAAAAATAAGTGAAGTGTCCTAGGATTTGGGGTCGCAGTTCTCAATTATTGCAATATCTTCTTTCTGATGTTAAACAGAATGATGTGAAGCGATTTCAAGAATCTTCACAGCATTTGAGTTATGACATTTCCCATAAATAATCGTACTATCACAAGCCAAAACATATGAAATTAAAACCGTTCCACTTGTGTCCTGAAACGATTCCTTGATAAAAACATCATGCTCAGGCATTTACTGACAGACTTGTGACAATGACAACTCCCCGAAGGAAGAACGGGGCCATGCACGAGGTGCGGTCGGCAACACAAAGCGTCTGAGAGGAGCCGCTGTCAGGACCGGGCCTGCATCCATAAAATCAGTATTGGGTCTCATTGAGTAACTAATGAACCCAAACTGGTTTATTCCATAGATAAACAATGCCTTAGTAATTCAAGCTGCCAGACACATGGCTTCAATCTAATTTGGCCCTTATTAGTTGGAAACTGTAAAATGGTGTAGTTAGTGTTTGTGGGGTAAAGGAATAGTCTGTAGGCCATTAGATGTACCGGACCCCTAAAATGCTTGCAAAGTGTCCCATGAGAGACATAACAAGGGCCTATCTTTTTGAGTTTTTCTTTTCCTTCTCCTCCTCTCACCCGTTTCAATGTGAACCAGCTGTGGCGTCTGGAGCCTTTAGTGTCACCCTGTGCAAAATGTGTTTGAATGTGTGTTTTATTACCTGTGTTGGACCGATAATTATTTGAGGTGTTTGGTGTCCATGCGCTTTGATCTTGTTTTGCATAATCAGTTGTCTCTAAAGCAAGACCTTTAAAGCATTCTAGTTGGTATTAAATAATTTTGGGAAGCTTTATACTCCATGGTGTGCCAAGCTTCACTTCAACTAAAACTATTTAAACACATTTTGTTGGTAATTTTTTCCTTTATATACATGCAGATTTTATGATCTCATTAAATGAGAGACTACATGGGATATATATAAGTCAAGTTGTTTATATTAACAACTTCATTTCAAAAATAGTTCACTTGGTAGTCACGGATTTCGACTGAAGTGGACAAAAAAGTTGGTGCTCGTTGAAGTAGGCCTACTCAAAATACACATTTTTCTTGATGTTGATTAAAAATAATAATAAACTCATGGATATCTAGCCTATATATATTCCCCCCAAAAAATAGGAATTTCCCAAAATTCTATTGGAATATAGAATTATAGATTATAGAATACTCCCAAAATTGTATTTTTGTATATAAATAGAGTATATACAGAATTCCCCAAAACTGTATACAGTATATTTATAATTTTGGGGAATTCTGTCTCAAACTTAAACAACAATACTAAAAAGCTAGCAAGAGCATTTTCATAAATCAGAATGCAGTAGACAAATTACACGTTTAATGATTTATTATATTAATTTACAATGTTATTTTTGAATTTTTACAATGAAAAGCGCGAGATTCTGCAACATTTTTCCCGAGTTTTTAACTGGGGAATTTGGATATTGGTCTTGAGTCATTCATTGCTTGAATCAATAATAATCATAGACATTGCATCTGCAATTTTCAGACGATATATACATGAATGTACAGAAACGCAATTTTTTTTATTGACCCAAGAACTATATTTACTCAACTTCGTCTTTCAACAAAAAATATTCCTTATTATTTTAAAACCATTACCATTACAATCAAATTATGCAGACATAGGTTCGCCAAAACTTTTTTTTTCTCTGGAAAATACTCTAATTAAATAATCTCTCTGAATATGTCGTTTTGTGTAATTACATATCTATTTTCGTTTTCTTTTCTTTATTGTTGAGAGTGTTGGCGGTTTTATTTTAGTAGGCTAAACACAACAACTTTTTTGGCGGCAACTGTGGTTGTCATGGTAATGTTGACCTTTTTATCGGATCCATTTTCTCGTTTATAGCAGCTCAAACAGGTTACAGGTCAAACCCGGATGCTTTAACGTTTTTCCATAAAGTGCTTACAACGTAAAATAATTTTCATTAACGCGAACATTAAAAAAAGCATTTACAATGAATTAAGATGTGATTTAGAGTACTTCGGTAATCACCTTCTCCATTATTCCCGAGTGTTTGAGGCGAGCAGTAACGTTAGGTGTATCTGGTCAGGAAATCTCCGATTATAGGATGGAGCAGACTGTCGTTCGGTTGTCATAATCCCACAGGGTTTCATAAACAGGCCTCTAGGATCGGGACAGTCCCATCCTCCTCCTGTCAGGGCAGCGGCCGGGTGTTCAGCATTTCGGGTTCCCCATGCGGCAGTAGCAGACGGTCTTGAACAGGCGGCAGTGGCAGAAGGCGCACTGATCGCAGCACACCGCGTTGGGCGTCTTGCAGCTGCTCCAGAGCGGGACGCAGTTCGGCGGCGGCGGAGGTCTCTTCACGTGGTTGTTGAATTTCTGAAACACATACCAAATGAAGGTTTACGTTCCTATGTGGTGCATTTGATATTTCTTAGTGAAAGTAACAGAGTAACCATGAGCCAATGATTAACATGAACCGAAAATTATTTAAATTTTTAGCACAAATTACGACCGTAACTTACTCTAGTCAAGACATAATTTCACCTCAAGCAACGAATGTGTTTGTAAATAAACGTTTGTCAAAAGTATGTGTACTTGGTTACCAGGGAGACAAAGGTGCCCGAGAAGAGCCTGACGCGTGATGTGTGAAGAAAACAAAGATCTAGGTAAATATCACGTCATTTACAAATAATCAGTCGTATTTTAAAAGTGGGGAAATGTTATTTAATTGTGTAAAATGCTAGCTATAAAATTAGCCTTAGCAAAACAAAGGAGTGGACTAGATTATCTCCAAAAATATTTCAAATGTAATTTACGCCACAGAATACTGTACTAAACTAAATACAGCGATTTAAATGTTCATGAACATATATTTGTATTTCCATAAATAGACAGTTAGATCAATAAATACATAATTGTATCATCCTGAAATTCAAATATTTTAAGATACAAGATGGTTGACTGAATACATTTGTGAACAGTTTGTACTCTTTGTAAATTAATTTTTTCATATATATATATATATATTTTTTATTAGCAGCATATTAGTTTAAAAAATATTTAAATCACCATAAACGAAATTCAAGATGTTTTTTGTCTGTGTGATTATGATTCTCGTGATTATATTTGTGTGGAACAAATGTATTAAAGTGGTAACCATAAATTAATATTTAACTCTACAAACCTTTTTTGGTTTCTTTTCCGTTTTCTTGTTCTTCTTAGGAGTTTTTGAAAGCCCTTCGATTGCGGAAAACATACATTAGAACATACATCATTTAAGTTTAACATTTCTAAATTAGTAACATAAAGGAATGTAAAATAGAGAATGATACATTTATACTTGGCTAGACGTTTCTGTTGACCCTTTTTACAGTTCATGATAAAGAATGATGATTTGTTTCGAATAGTTTCTCTGTAAGAGAAAGAAGTCTTACCGACTATGAGCACAGAAGGTTCATCTGTTTGGTGTTTTGCTTGTAAGCTGTTGGTTGTTTGGTTGGAGCGGTATTGTTCCTCCATTATCATGTGTGTGTGTACCGTAAAACAGCAGACTAAACAGAGCAGCACACAGCACAGCAACTTTGATGGATTCATATTAAGACTTCACCCTGCACGAGACAATAGTTTCAAACATCAAAAACAAAAAGCTGCAGATTTAGTAATAATCACATATGTACACAAACAGAATCAGCCATACGCACAACTGGATGTTCTATCTTTAAAGGCTTGGGCTATTTTAAACCAACAAACAAACAAAGATAGAGAAAAAAAACAATAGACAAAACTAGCCTTTATGAATTTTCTTTGAAAGGTAATATTTATTCAAACTGAAGCCCAAATCGTGTAAATGTGCAGAAAATAGACGTAAAACAAACGCCATTATGCCATCGTACACAAAATACACACACAAAAACATCTATCAGAGCAGTTTAATGGTAGTTAAAACTATAACCTATAGATTTAGCACAAAAACACTTCTCCAGTCATTTTTTGTAGTAGGCCAAATAGCATGTACCAAGAAAACAAGAAGGACTGTTTGTTCCAGTGCAGCACGTTCTATATTAATACCCACACAACACTTTAAAGTTCACAAGCAGAGCTACAGTTCCGGTTTACAGTATTTCTAGTGGCATTTGATCACAATTCATCATGTCTCACCATGTTCAACCTCCTGTCTCTGACAATCTCGTGTTTTCTTTATATCCTCTTTCAGGGTGCATTCAAAAGCCAAACTACCCATGGTAATCTTCAGGAGTCGGTGTTGGGAATTGACAAACTGACCTGTCCCGGTGAGTAACAGGGCCCCCTGTTTTCTCTTTGTGAAGCTGGCTTGAGATATCCCCGCTCCCCTGCTGAGACTGAGAGAGAAATGTCAGACAGGCTTTTGTAGTCAGGAAATTCAGAAAGAGGCGAAATGATAAAATTAAGCAGGGGCGGATCCATACGCCCAGACGGGACAGAGGGAGAGAGACCGATGTAAACAAAAAAAGAGAGAAAGGTGAAGGATAAGTACGTGTATGAAGAGAGAGCAAGTGTGTGTGTGTGTGTGTGTGTGTGTGTATCGTGGTCCGAAAACATATTTGGACACTTAGCTCACTCTTAAAAATGTATAAATGAATGTCAGAAACACTTTTGTCTTAACGAACATAATAAACAATAGATATACAGATCAAATTAAAGCATTTTTCACAGCCCGGTTGTCTAACTTTAATGGAACATGTTCATTTTTAATATGCAGAAATACCTTAATATAAATCACCAAAACACCAGTTGCACAAAAAGGCTCAGAAAAGCACAGATGCCGCTTACTTTGATATTTTTGCAATGACATTCAGACATGAAGTGTCCAAATACTTTTTATGGGCACTGTGTGTGTTTGGGAGGGAAAACCCTGAGGAGTTATTTTTTTTTTTTTTTTTGAAGAAAAAGGTAGGAATGAGAACAATATTCACTCACACACGAGAGCCTGTTTTTGATCATCAGATCCGATGCAGGCACATGACATAATCAGTAATTACACAGAAATCAACAAGACTTTGCTTTGTTTCCTCTCGGGGCAGGTATGATTGTTACAAGATCATCTGAACAAATTACACATGCATTTGGATATTTATTTGATATGGATTTGTTGTATGCATGCTTTTTGATCAGTCTTCTAGTTTACGCTTCAGGCACGGTTGCAGTTTCAGTACAGTTGCACAATATCAAGAGATGAAGAGTGATATTTTTAAAGTGGGGAGGAACATTTTGACCAGCAGATGACGCTGTAATTGCTTTCCTGAGCCCTGAAGTTCGTCCACTGAATGTAAAATCACATTTGGTCATTCGGAAACCTGTTTTCTCTTTAGATGACTTCTCACTTCTGACCTTTGAAGCAAATGCTCATAACAAAATCATGTACTGGTAAACATTGTTTTCCAGAGATTCTTCCAAAGGAAGGGCCCAGATGTTACAAATAGATTCAATGTGAACTGATGGTGTGCGATAAACACAGAAATGGGCTGATTCCATGTGCTTTAGGCTGCAATAGAAAAGCCCACACACAGACACAATACTGCTTTCTACATCTCAATAAATAGGATGGAATGAATGTAATTGTAAATATACAATTTTATTGCATTTTATAATTCTAACGCAATATTGTAATGCATTACTTTTACTTTCCTTAACACTGCTAAGATGCTAATATGTAACATTTAAGATAAAATAAGGCACAAAATGTACTTTTTAGCTTTATTAGGGTACCACCCCAGTGATATTTTTCTGAGAGTGTACATTTTATTTTTGAAGATCCTGTTTTCCTGAACAATATCACATCGGACATAAAAGGGTTGCGAATGCCATTTTATGTTTACTTTAAAGTGACAAATCTGTAAAAAATGCTTTGAAGAAACAATCTTGTCAGTCTCGATTTTCCTTGTTTTATTGGCTGCCTCAATGTGGTGACATTACATTCACATGTTCAGCGCCAAAGTATTCAAGTACATTAGGTAATTACATCCATTATTTGCTCATCTGGATGCTGCCAGAGACTTGTGAAATCAAAGCCATGGAAGTGGAAAAGCCAAGCGAACATTGCTCTCAAGAGATTTGGGAAAGCTTTGAATCGTCCAGAATGAAGAGATGCTATAAAGGCTGGCTTGACAGCGTCTGGACAAGTTAAGAAAGCATGTTTCTTAGCCTCTTATTTTGGGTCATTAACACCAGCTTTGTCTTCTGGGCTGCTCCACCTTTAACTCTCTCCATGAGCATTCACATGGGATGGAGAACATCCAAAAGACCAAAGCAGAACCTAATAAGAGAAAAAACATGAAAGTTGAATGATTTCAACATATCTTACAAATGACCATGATTATGTTTTGGCTCCTCTAAATTGTAAGACAGATCTTTGAGCGGAGTGGACATCCAAAATCCTGTCTTTGATGATGAAGAAGAAAATGACTTTTTTAGTGCTATTTTTGTTTTGTTTTTTAAATGTGAGAGAATGATTTAGTTAATTGTCATTGCTATTATAGTTACTAAACTGAAAACTTGAAACAATTTTGGTTTGAAATAAACAAACTTTAACTGAAATAAAATAAAAAATAAAAAATTACAAACTTTTCTCATTTTAATTCAGTTTATCTTGATGTATTAAAATATCCAAAGCTAAAAGTGAAATAAAAATGAATGCAAACTATAGAGACATTTAAAATATTTAAAAAACAAAATGAAAAATATTAAAATAAAACACACAACATTTACTAGGGCAAACTAAAATATAAAAATAGAACATTTCAAATTATTAATAAAAACTATAATAGTATCTCAGTGATACCAAACCTATTAATGCTTAAAACAAGTAAAACAATATACTAATGGTTTATAAAATATATTACCTGAAAACAAGTCAAAACCCAAATCCAATCTTGCCTCTCAAATAAATGTTTGTTGGTTTAAAGATGTTTGATATTTTATTTAAAATATCGGACACTTTTCTCTACAATGTAAATGCATTGTCCAAAAAACAAATGGAGCACATGATTACTCAAGTCTGTTACAAGTATAAACAAGATTTAACATGAACAATTTTGTTTATAATTCAAGTTTTTATTTAATAAACTTATATAATAAATGGAATATACATTATAACAGAAAACAGAATATCTAAGAAAAATAAATAAATAATAATAATAATAATGAAAAAGGTCAAAATTATTGTGTCTTCCTCCAAAAAAAACAATCTCTGCTTTGTTCACATTTGGAGCACATTATGACCCATTCTTTTACAAGTGTTTCACTCTAGTCACAGAGACCCCCACCTGTTACTCTCCCTTCGTGATATTTTGCATCTGCTCCCTGTCTCCCAATCAAAGGTTAAACATGCAGTGATTTAACATGAACAACTTTCAGCACAGGAATCTTGCATATTTTAAATAATTTGCAGCATTTATGATCTCTTCTAATATTTTGTTCTCTGTAACACTTAAAATGGTTCATTTTTGCTATTTTTGTTTTGTTTTAGCTATATTCAATCTAAGAGTACAGTTCTGAGTTTACCAGAGATCAGAATTCACATTTATAATTAGACTGAACATTTAAAGGTTATTAGAGAATGGTTTCACCATAATGAACTCTTTTCCTCAATCACGAATGTTGACATTTTTAATGAATGAAAATTTGATTGTTATAATAACCGAAAGAAGCAGTATAATAATAAAAAAGTTGTATTTAATATATAAAAAAAATTGTAAGTCACATATTCTCACTGAAATATGAGATTATTTCACAAACTGATATGTGCATAATTGTATTTTATGTTATCTAAAAGAAAACCTAAAACATTATTTTTTTCACAATTCTAATCTTTCAGTAAGAATATTTCATACCCCTGGGTCCTGGTTTTGGAACATTAGATTTAGTAAAACAGACTTTTCAATAGTTTTAACATAAAATAAAATTAGAGATATCTATTAATTTGTGAAAATGAAATGATGAAACAGAAATGTCCACATCACAGAAAAGACGTAGTATATTTTCAGTATATAATGTAGGAACTGACACCATATCAATTGTGATGAGTGATTCTACATGTGTTTCCATTTTCAGCATATAGTTGAAGCTATTATGTTGTTTGGTTTTATTCAATACCATGGGTAGAGAAACCTTTGATTTCAACATCTTACATTTAGTTTCAAAGCCTTATTGCGATCCAGTTTCAGAAATCACAGAACAATATGTCTCTGAGATCAGTGGAAATCTGCCTGGCATGTGAATAAGTGCCCACAGACTCCAAATAACAGCACCGTTCACTATCTGTCAAATCTGTCTACCTGATTTAAGGTTCTGCAGACTTCTCTCTGTTCTCCGAAACCTATGACACTGTATACTGTCAGCTTCACCAGTGCTAATGCTATACACATAAACATGAAATGGGCCTATAATGAAGATAAGACGTCTTGGCATAGCTTCAGTGTTTTGATTAATAATGTGTATATGTTCATATTCCAGTCTAAAAACAAGACTCAGGCTCTGCGAGAACTACAGTAACAGAGATTTATTACATTTAAAATAATTGTGTCATTTTACAACCCTCAAAAGCAATAATGTCAAATTTGTGAAGCGATTAACTGAATGTATAATAGATATACGTTCAAATGAGGACCTCGTGTAACCTTCATGATAAGCTACGAAAATAACTCAAATTAAGACAGAGAGAGAGAGAAGGAAAAATATATTTTTTTACCTTCTGCACTTATTGGATTTTCCCATGGTCTTCCCTCCCATGCTAAAAAAGCATGAAGTATTTATTTCCTAAGCAGATTTACACATGCATATATTTTCTGTCACTTCACAGCTTGTGGTAAGAGTGCAGCAGCTCTTTTACTGAAAATCGAGCTGCTCCGAGCAAACGTAGCATGGAGAATGCATACATTAGCAGCGTTCCACCCCTTAGGTAAATTATACATACGCTAAAAATGCTCCTGATACACTGCTGGCCTCCAGTATACTGTCTGTGATATATTACATAGGGGAGACCATGGATAGCTGTGACTCTTGATAGTCTAAATACACAAACCTGAATGCCTTAAAACGGCACAACTGAAACCAAACTTTAAACAAAGATATTTTGCAAAGGTTTTGGGTTAAGACCATTTTAATTTAAGAAAGTTTTGAACTAGGTTTTGTTTTTAACAAAACTCTTTACTGAAGGCTTTATACTGCAAGATTATACTGTTGTTTACTAAGATACACAGACACACACACACACACACACACACACACACACACACACACACACACACACACACACACACACACACACACACGTATATACTACTATTACTTGGAGTAACATAGTAAATATATACAAACGAGTGATTCTCATGAAGAACAAAGATCTGCAGCAATTTAAAAATCCTTGAATGTTAGAACC
This sequence comes from Ptychobarbus kaznakovi, assembly GCA_027422405.1. NCBI lineage: Eukaryota > Metazoa > Chordata > Actinopteri > Cypriniformes > Cyprinidae > Ptychobarbus > Ptychobarbus kaznakovi. Next base: position 3,664,302 of record CM049800.1, on the reverse strand, counting down.
CTCTCATGGCTGACGATCTCACGTATCAGAGACGTTTCAGGTGTTTAGGAAAGTACTGTGGTGGTTTTTGCTGCTATTCTTAGGACTATTTTGGCGAGAAAAATAAGTCAAAATGACCATTTACCCCTGTGGCTGTATTTGATCTTACAAATGAAAAGTTCACATTTATTTGAACTATGATTGGAAGAAGTAACATTGTAACATACTGCAGATAGATAGCATTGTTATGAAAAGCAGACCATATGGAGGAAGCAGGAAAGGGTTTTAGCTGTCTGGGAGCCAGAAATCCCACTGCAATTTTAAACAGATTACAGGAATAAAATGGTTTGCAAGCTATTATGAAGAATAAAGAAAAAAGCAGCAGGTCTGGTTTGTCTCTGGAGGAAGGGGTTGAGGATATTATAGCGAAGGTTAGGGCAAGTAAAATACTGCAGAGGCATGATGTATTCCCTTCTTCAATCAGTGCGATTTAGAAAACAATTTGGGCATTATTTCCAAAGATTTATTGTATTACATAAGAATATATCTTCTTTGTTCATGCAAACGCCCTCAAGGTTCTGCCAGCTCAAGGGTTTTGGTTCATAAGCTCCAATAATTTGATCAAACATGATATGGAGGGACCAAAGAGTTCTGTAATATCATACATGCCTGCTGAGATGCTGAAGAAATCACATTTTGTGCCACAGTTGTGTTAGTTTAATGTGTTAATATTATACTTTGAGACACATTAAGTAACAAACGTTGAAACAAAAAATGTCTCTAGTCTGCCCTTCGTAGTTTTGCATAGGAAAACTACAATAACCATCATGCAATGCGCCTACAAACGCGCATGCGTACGGAGCTCCGCCCGGCCTGTAGCAGGGAACGCGCATACCGAGGAAGGGAGTTCGTTTAGAATAGCCTATAATAACGTTTATTTTTGCTTCCTGCGTTTTCACTACAAGCCGCAACCATGTCAGAAGACGAGGTTAGTAAACAATCGTTGTTTAGGAAGATTATTAATGAATGTATTTAGGCAGTCAGAAGAGAAGGGCAATTGGGCCTACCAGTAAAGGCTGTGAGGAAACATGTGCACAGCTCGTCTTTTCTAGATTTTTTTTGTCATTTGTCTGCTAGTTGGATGGCAAACAACTTACGTTTCTCTAACTGTTTTGCCATTTTATTGACAACGTTATTGGTACCTCCGTGGAAGATTACATATGATACCATGTATTTTGAACATTTACCATGGTAATACCATGATTGTTTGGACGCTGCAAAGACATGCACTTTTGGACTGGTACCATGGTACTTTTTTTTATTGATTTTTGTTTTGCAGACGTACATTAGTAATTCAGTTTCTGTGGTACTAACATGGTTACATTTTCTACTATTTTACTGTGTTGACTATTTTGACACATACCATGGCATTACCATGGTGTTCTTGAAGAATGATGTAATTATACTATGGTAACGTTATATGAATATGGAGATTATTTAGTTAAGCAGTATCTCATGCAAAACGTGCCCCAAAGTAATAAAACACCATGATAGTCTTGGAGTACTGTGTAAATACCATGGTACAAACACTTCAGCACCATGGTATATCTCAAAGTACTGTAGTATTAGCAGGTCATGAAATCTTGAGTTCATCTACTCCAGATAGTTGATCTGTTCTTGTTGTGCAAACCAAAATGAGGACCAAAAGCTCAAGCACTTTGTGTTTTTGAAACTAAGCATGGTTGACGTTATCTTATTAGAGTGCTTTAGTAGGATTAGTTGTGACTAGTCTCATGATTGCTTTCTTCATTTGGACCTTTTTGATGTCTGTTGACGGCCTCTGTTCAATGTCATCTCATTATTAAACTCGTGCTCTGGTCCTCCTAGATGATATTTGATCCCACTATGACCAAGAAGAAGAAGAAAAAGAAGAAGCCTTTCATGCTGGAGGAAGATGGTGGAGAGGGAGATGAAGGCCAACAGCTGGAAATGAAAGAGACCGAGGCTGACGGGGCCGAGGAGAAAGAGTTCGATCTTGATGAAGATGAAGGGAGGAAGAAAGGTAAAGCACATCACGATTGTATTCTGCTTTAATGCTGTCGCTTTTTGATTGCCTAAATAAATAGCTGTAGTTATATTGAGTAGAGAACACAAGCCAGATTATTATGGGCTTTTCCACCTGCCTGGCTAGTGAATGCTGGTGGTGTTTGTGGAGAAACCCCCCCCCTCAGATGATTGTAAAGCGCTTTGGGTGTGCAGCAATACACAATGAAAGTGCTATATAAATGCATCCATTCATTCATACCAGCCGTTTTGATTTTTATAATTCATATACTATAAAATATTTCAAATAACTCAATGTATATTTGATTTCTAACAAATGCTTAAAAAGTGATTTCAAGTGGCCAAAACATAAGTTATCTGTGTTTACAATAAAAACAAATTACCCTAAAAGGGAACTTTTTTGCACAAAATGAAGGGATGTTTTTCTCAAAATGAAAAGACATTTAATCTTTGTATTTGTTTTGTGCTTCGGGATAACAATGCATAGTAATAAACGGCAATATTTGCATGTAAAATGACAATTCTTCAAATCTGTGTTTTTGAAACAATTCTCACTGAATTTGACAGAAAAACTGAATTTTCTGAATATTTTCCAGTGTACAGCTGGCTTAAGTAATGTAATGGCCACGTTAAAAAACACATTAAAAACTAAGGCTGTGCAATTAATCCAAATCGTAACGAAATCATGATGCAAGCATGTGCTTTTTCTAAAGCGCAGAATGCATGATTTCTCACGGTGCATGTCCACATGTGCAGAGCGAGTGTTTTCAGTTCATTACTGCGGGAGTTGGGCTTTGAGAGCAGCTAGAAAATCAGAGATGCTCAACTTTATGAAAATATCAATGGAAAAGCGCAGAACGTCAGACTATGATTTCTTCTGAGCAAGTAGTTGCTTTAAACTATGCTGATCATGCTCATGTTTCTGCTGGATTAAGTGCTTAAATCATAATGTTTACACATTAGGCACTTTAAAGTTATGTTAAAAATCTCAGTTTGGATATGTATTTCCTTATGAATTGATATATTTGTATTCTTTTGTCTGTTCTAGAGACATGTTGTTACTGCATTTTGATAAAGCTCTAATCGGTTTCCTTTTGAAATGTTTCAAATTCTAAATCATAATCACCGAAAGGCATTCATTAAATGTAAAGCGAGGAAATATTGTCCCAAAGTCTTGATAAAAATCAGAATTGTGACAGTATATCATATGTAACATGTTTTTCTGAATCTCACAGCCCTGTTTTAAAAGTGCCTTGTTCACATATAAAATCAACAATGAAACAATATAGAAAATGTTCTTTGCACTCTGAATGTTTATTGAAATGTAAAACATTATCCTAAAAGTGTGGCTTGTTTGATTTGATTTTGATTTTCCAGAAACATCAGATGACCTGGATGACTTAAACTTCTTGAACCAGAAGAAAAAGAAAAAGAAGTCCAAAAAAGAGAAGATTTTTGATGCCGAGCTTGAAGAAGGAATGAAGGTCAGTCGATTGTTTGCACATGTATACTTGTTAAACTCTCGATTGTTTTCATGGCCGTAATGGCTTTTCACATTGAAAGATGTTTTGCCCATGAAAGCGTTATCCTTCAGTGGCCTTGGATTCCTTTGAAAATAAATTGATGTCTGAGCCTACACATCAGATTCTCTTTGCGTTTGAACTTTGATCTGTTCAGCACTGACAGAGATTGTCATGCATGGTCTTATACTAAATAAATCGCAAATTTCCAAAAGGAGCTGACGATCGAAACAGAGCCATCAGAGACACAAGAGGAGGATGATTTAATGCTGCCCATGAAGAAGAAGAAATCAAGAAAAGTCAAAGATTTTCAAGAGGACACAGACAGTCAAAGCAAAGATGATGGTAAGTGCCTTAGTAGGGTGTTTTTCTGTTAATAACTATAATGTTCACAATCTAATTCTGAGCTGCTTGTGTGAAAGGTGTGGAAGATGAAGACAGTAAAAACACTGATGACATCACATTCAGCACACAGACGGGCCCGGCCTGGGCAGGATCGGAGAGGGATTACTCGTATGATGAGGTAAATGGGCACATTTATTACTGACCTTGAGTTGCAGAGCATATGTGCTTGTTTCAGGTGGTAACTTGATAAAGGGCCAGAAACGGCTGCCATCTGGTGCATTTGTTTGCAGAACAGCTTTTCTCTGTTAACTTCTCTTTTCTGAGACATGTTTGTAATTATTACAGCTGGTGTCAAGATGATATTTATTAGATGGATGAAACTGTGGATATGTATTTTTTGACAGTAGGAACATGATGTCTTAGTTTTAAGCAATAGCCTTTACATGTATTGTATTTTCCTCTTTTTTTACGTACATGTTTTGCTGTTGTGTTATGTAATGACAGCCATTCATCAAGTATGGGATACGTGTCCAAGTACATTTTGGATCCCCTGTATATTTAAAGGAATAGTTCACCCAAAATTGAAAAATTGCTACAAATGTTCTCACCTCAGGCCATCCAAGATGTAGATGTGTTTGTTTCTTTATTGGAACAGATTTGGAGAAATGTAGAATTACATCACTTGCTCGCCAACAGATCCTCTGCAGTGAATGGGTGCCGTCAGAATGAGAGTCCAAACAGCTGATAAAAGCATCACAATAATCCACGCGACTCCAATCCATCAATTACATTCTTGTGAAGTGAAAAGCTGCGTGTTTGTATGAAACAAATTCGTAGTTTAGACGTTTTTAGAGTCCTTTATCCATTATATTGTTTTGGTCAACAAACATTACTTTTTGGGTAAACTGTTCCTTTAAATAAAAATCCGTAAAAGGTACTTTTATATTTCTGATTCTGATATTAAGCATTTGGGCTGACTGCAACATGTTTGATCCCCTTGAAAACTTAACTAAATATTCATTGTAGTGTCTTTTAGTTTGTGCCACTGTTCCTCAGCTGCTTGCATCTGCTCTTATTAATATTGATAATATCACCTTACTTTAGCTTTTGAATAGAGTCTTTAACATCATGCGGGAAAAAAACCCAGACATGGTGGCAGGAGAGAAGAGAAAGTTTGTGATGAAGCCTCCTCAGGTTGTCCGGGTCGGCACAAAGAAGACCTCTTTCGTAAACTTCACAGACATCTGCAAACTGTAAGTCTAAACTAGAAATGGTCAAGCTGTTTCATAGAGCCGTAATCAAGCTCTTCGTTTTCTGGAGTTGAGTTTGATTTGCTCTAAAGAACTGGAAAGTTGTTGTATTTCTGAACGTTCACTCATTATTACCCTCGTATTGTGTAATTGTAAAATGCATATTGTTGGGCATTTCATATCTGCCAACAAATAATTAAATCATATATTTGCACACACAACCTTTACTTTGTATGGCACTTCACCTTAATCTTTTTTTTTTCACAGGTTGCATCGACAACCAAAACATCTTTTGGCTTTTTTGCTGGCTGAGTTGGGCACATGGTGAGTTTTAGTTTTTTCTGAGAACTGTTAGATATGCTTGATATGTTTTTTATCTGCATAAAAGCACTGCATAGCAAGTAGCTAGTTTTCAACACCTGAAACCTCTTTGATGTTTTATTTTTTTTTTTTGCCTCTTCTACCTCCCGAAATCTTAAAAATGTGATCTGTTGAAGTTTAATTTATTGCAGTAAATATTAATAAATAATTATTGCAATGTTTTGGAATTACCAATGTTTGTTTTGAAATTAATTACTTTTATAAGTATAGGTTAAGCTTCTCTTAACTATGTGCTGATGAAGAAATGCTTCATTTTTTAAAAGAGGGCTTTTTGTGCCCTGTTTGTGATCTTCTGTCCAGTGTAATCTGTAAGTGAACTATTCTTTTGTTTTATGGGCAGCACCACTCCTTCATGGGATGATCATTAACCTTGTCTGGCAAGCTCTGGGTTTATTTTTCCTGCGTCTCCGCGACTGAAATCCTCCACCAGAACACTTAATTTGCACGATTTGCCGGAGGTGTTTCACAGGATGTCAGGGAGAATCCTGAATCAGTTGAGAAAGGCATTGCTGCTCTAGAGGGAGCGACTGACCCTGTGATGCTTTCAGAAGGCATTATTAAAAGATTTCAGTGCTCCGCACTCATTCCAGCACCTCGTTGTGTTCGCCCGCATGTATCTCAGAAAAACGATCGATTTTGCCTCCTGGATAGTTAGATGATTTTGGTTTTGAAAGGGATCCGTCTTATACATGAGCAGAATTCTTCTTTCTGTAGCTAGAAACAGGAACTTTGCGATTTGGAAACAATATAGAAATGAATTGGTGATGTGAGTTTTTGTAATGATTTTATATTTAGATATGCACTAACCACTGTTTTGACTTTTCAGTGGATCCATAGATGGAAACAATCAGCTCGTCATCAAAGGCAGATTCCAGCAGAAACAAATAGAGAATGTCTTAAGAAGATATATAAGTGAGTGTTTATTTGATTGGTGAACACAATATTAACACAATATTGCTGGTTACGTAAGTTTATGCAATTTAAAATAGCACAAGGGGTTCATTAACTAACATAATAAGGTCCTTGCGCCAAACACTTGTCCAAAAATCCAGTAGGCAAATAACATACGTGCGTAGATCAAAAAAATACAATAATACAAAGATGAAAGTCATCCGCACTTGTCCGGATTCAGCCCAAAAGGCTTATTTCATTTATTGCTCAGAGGTCAAAAGAATATGTGCGAAAGTGCAGAGCGTTTTCAGGTATTAATACTTCCTCATTGCCATGTGCTACCAAGCAAACACCAAAAAAACATTTAAACTTTTCAGAATTCTGCAAGCACACCGCGGATCATGTGACAAGAACCAACCAATCAGCTTCATCCTTTCCCGTAACAACATTGAAAGCTCAGCCAAGAGGAAGAAACCACTGTTCCTGTGGCTCAGTGGTAGAGCATTGCGTTAGCAGCTAAGAGGTTGTGGGTTCAATTCCCAGGGAACACATGTACTGACAATAAATGTATAACCTGAATGCACTGTAAGTCGCTTTGGATAAAAGCGTCTGATAAATGCATAATTACATATGTAAATGTAAACAGCTGATCATAGCTGTACAGGGATAGCAATTTAAATAAATTTGCTGAAACTACCAAGTCTTCATGGAAAGCACGGGTCATGGTTGCTTAGAAACGGCAGACGCCTCCGGAGCACAAGCGCCCAAGCTCTTTGGGGAAAAGGAGAAAGCGGCACGCCTAGCGGTTTGGCGCAACATGTGAAAGGCCCTTTACACACCAATCAATACCATTCTTGACACAAGTATCCGATTTGACTAAATAGTCCTTAATATTCCTCGCTCTGTAATGAGAAAAAAACGAATTTTAATGAGCGCAGATGTTGCTTGGTTGCACATGGCACTGAGGAAGGGTTGATACCCGAAACGTTCTGCACTTTTGCTTTTGTGACCTATAAATGAATATTTATAGCAATAAATGAAATAAGCGTTTTGGGATGAATCTGGACGATCTCTTTCATCTTTGTATTATACTTAAAATATGAACATTTTGTACATGTACACTGTCGCTCAAAAGTTTTGGATCAGTAAGATTTTTTATGTTTTAAGGGAGTACCTTCTGCTCATCAAGGCTGTATTTATTTGATCAAAAATGTAATATTGTGAAATCTTATAGATATTTCTAATATTGGTTTCCTATTTTAATATATTTTAAAATATCATTTATTTCAGTGATGCAGCGCTGAATTTTCAGCATCATTACTCCAGTCTTCAGTGTCACATGATCCTTCATAAGTCATTCTGATATATTTGTTATGAGTGTTGAAATTGTTGCGCTGCTTCATATTGTTTTCTGAACCTGTGATACTTTTTTCTTTGATTATTTGATGAATACAAAGTTAAAAAGAACCGCATTTGTTCAAAATAGAAATATTTTCTAACAAAAGTCTTTACTAAAACATTTATTCATTGAACACATCCCTCCTTAACAAAAGTTGTAATTTCATAAAACAGAAAAAATGACTGACCCCAAACTTTTGAATTGCATTGTACATTGTAACACAATTTTAAAATAAATGCTGTTCTTTATTCAAAGTATTTGAGCGGCAGTGTACATACATGCCATCAAGCACATATATTAAATATAGGGTTGTCAATCGATTAATTTTTAATCGCGTTATTGTCATGAGTTAACTTGCGATTAATCGCACATTTTTATTTGTTCTAAATGTACCTTAAATTAATACTTCAAGTTTTTAATACTCTAATCGACAGTTTACTTTCCTAATGAGCTGATGATCTGAATCAGGTGTGTACATTAGGGAGACATGCAGAGCTGTGGGTCCCCAGGAACCAGTTTGAAAACCACTGGGCTAGGCCACGGGTCAAACTGAAAATGCGTGCTGCGTTAATAAAATTGATGTCGTTAAAATGAATTTGCATTAACTTTGACAGTACTAATAAAATATAATTACTTTATATTGCTCATAGCATAATTATAGCTTTATTGCCATAATAAAACATACACCGGATGCATACAGAAATTAATATTGCGTAGTTAAATGGGGGGGAAACAAGCCTGCACTAAGTAATGTGTTTTGTGTTGCAGAGGAGTATGTGACGTGCCACACGTGTCGGTCTCCTGAGACAACCTTGCAGAAGGACACGCGTCTGTATTTCCTGCAGTGTGAGACGTGTCACTCCCGCTGCTCTGTCGCCAGCATCAAGACTGGATTCCAGGCCGTGACGGGCAAGAGAGCGCAGATGCGTGCCAAAGCCAACTAACGCCTGTCCCTCCTCCATCACACACCTTCCACACCTGCGCTCCACCACCAAACTCAACAAATCCACTCACGCAGGTTACTACCCCGTCTGTTCAGGAAGTTCTTGGCCATCTCAAATGCATCATTTACATTTCCTTCGGCTCCTCTGAGCTCTGAAATGGCCTATTCCCAGGAAAAGAGTGTTGATTTGTTCGGTCTGGTCATGGAGCAGAGAGAGCGCAGAGCCTGGAGGATTTTATGAATGAACTGTTGGTGAAATTTGTTGTTGCTGTCTTACCTTCAGAAAAACAATTGAAATAAAATGCATACCAGCTCAGCAAACACGTGCAGCTTATGTTTCCGGGAAGACATATTGCTTTACATTTAGAGAGGCTGAATGTGATTGAGAAATGAGCCTGATAATTGGCCTTTTCAATAATTAGTTTGCTCATTCTGTAGATTTTTTTTGCAACCGAGGAAAATTATCTTGTCTCATAAAATGCGGATTAAACTTCAAAATTGAAAGGAGCTGTTGCAAATGTAGTTATAATTCTGTCCTCCATATTTTACAAATATTTAGATTTCAATCACTTTTTCATCTAAACATCTTTTAAAAATGGACTTTGTTGTAAAAAAAAAAAATTGTGCTCCATATTTTACAATTCTTTATGGAAAAAAGTAACTTAAGGCAATTTAAACCGTCACCTAATTTTTATTTTATTATTATTTTTTAAGTTAAATGGACTTTGAAGGGAATTATCCCCTCCAATTTAGTTGTTTTTGTACTCCACATTATACTTTTTTTTTAATTACTTGAAGCTGCATTAACCACTTTGTCATCTAAAAGTATTTTAAAAAGTTAAGTGCATGCATTTAATTTTTTTATGATTTTTTTCTTACATTTTTCATTTTTAAAAGTGCATTTTGTTTTTCCACAGTATTCCTCAAAGAAAGGCTATTTTTTTCTCTCTGAAACAGACTCGAGTTATTCTACTAAAACAGTTATCGTAGGGCATTAAAAAATTACAACAACATTAATAAAGGGTATTATGGGCCTTTTAAACTTAAAATGAAATTGCCCAGAACTGATAATTACCCTGAAGAATGTGAAAGAAATTGGCCTTTCGAGAGTCATAGCCTTTACTGTGCATCGGTCTAAATGAATCCAGTCTTCGCCTGTTTAAGCTCCATAAAGCCTCAAAATCCCACTGGCATAAATCAAGGAATGTTATTCTGACAGCCAGCATTCCAGTGTATTCCTAAACATGTGAAAGGCCCACTCGAACCCAAACAACCTCTTCTGTAAACAACACACTTGTTTATACGACAGCTGAAGAGAGTTTGATGTGTCAGTCAGTCATCCCGGAGCAAAACACATAGTTATGAAGTAAATATGAAACACGGCCCTCATCAGTGAGCACAATACGAACCGATCCATATTACACCCCATCCATCGTTCAATATAGGCTACTTGATGTGGTGCAAAGGCCTTTTCTCCTCGTGTTCTTGAGAAATCGCTAGCACCGGTAAAATGTCTAAATTGCTTCCTAATGCAAGTTCTGTATTAACTGGCATCTGTTGCCGTGCCTGGCTATTTTCAGTGTTTTCGTGTTAAAGTATTTAATGTGTTTTGGCCATGATTAAAGGCATTAGACATTCCTACCAGCTCCAGGGACTAGAAGGAGAGTCATGGCAGCGGCTTCTGGTTAACATCCTACATCACTCACTTACGAGGTGACACGGGGATGAATAATGAGCGGGGTTTCTTGACTGACCCGGACAAGGCTTTCTCTGCTGCATGGGAGGAAATGTGTTGGAGTGCAGTGCTGTAAAAGTAACATCCGTCTGGCTGCTATGCACAAAGCTGAACTTACCGCCATAGCTGCTGAAGCCAAAACATTTGAGCCGAAATTAGTTGTTTTTTCGTTGCCAAATGTTTAAGTTTTGACATGCTTAACGCTTTAAACTGTTTCAGAAATGTCTCCATGTCGTTATCTTTAATTCTCGGGGGCGTTATGTCTTGCAGCCTGAATGTCAGATACTGTAAATCCAGGGGCATGGTAGGGGGAGGGGGCGTATACATAACATTTACCGAGAGCACTTTTTGAAGGGAACACAAATAATACAACTAAAATTGTACTTGTAAGGATATGTATACACAGAGGAAAGCTCAGATTTGATCGTAGTGTGTGTACGCTTAAATCCACGCCAGCGGTCATATTTGTAAAAAACTGCCTTTGACATGGAAAAGTGCTTAGTACGCATATTTGAGATGACCGTAAGATCAAACTTGGGATGGTTTTGCTACATTTGATAAACAAGGCCCAAAAACTCAAAATTGCAAGTAAGTCACAAGTTTTTAAATAGAATTGCAAGAAAAGGAGTAAGATTTTACATCTCATAAAATGTAATATTACATCTCGCAATTCTTTATAAAAACTTGCAATTCTGAGAAAAAAGTCAGAATTTTCAAGACTCAAAATTGTGCCTTTATTGAGAACAATATGATAATTGAAAGATTCTGACCCGCACTTAATTTCGATTCGAACTATTCTCGTGCTTTAGGCTTTGCTGTGATAATTAGAAAGGTGTGGACAGCTGTTTCCACTCAACTGGATTAGCTGTGTAAGTTGAGGTTAGGTTGCTGGCGTGGAAGCGTCAGCGGAAGCGTTCAGCCTCCTTGTGTGAAGACCGACGAGTGTAAAGACCTGCGACTTTTTCCTGCGTGACTTCGACCGAGCAACGACACCGGCAACGCACTTACCTCTTTCTATCTATTTATTTTTAAACCTCTTCTTTACCCCTCTCTTTCTCTATGGGTCTTTGGAACTGCCAGTCTGCTGTCAACAAAGCAGATCTTATTCCTGCTATTGCTTCCCAAACTGCATCTTGGGCCTGACTGAGACCTGGATTCGTCCAGAAGACTCAGCTACCCCAGCTGCGCTCTCTAACAACTTCTTCTCTCACACCCTCCATCAGGTTAGGAAGGGTGGAGGTACTGGTCTTCTCATTTCTAACAATTGGAAATACTCAACCTACACTCCCCTATGCAATAATTTCTCGTTGGAATCTCATGCTTTTACTGTAACAGCTCCAGTAAAACTCCACGTTGTAGTCATTTATCGCCCGCCTGGGCAATTGGGCAACTTCCTAGAAGAGCTGTATGGCCTGTTGTCCTCATTCCCAGAGGATGGTAGTCCGCTTATAGTCTTTGGTGATTTCAACATTCATTTGAACAAGCCTCATGCTGTAAATTTCCTTTTCCTCCTAGCATCTTTTGACGTAAAACGCCTTACCACCACAAGCACTCACAAATCTGGCAGCCAGCTGGACTTAATTTACACAATTGTGTTGCAGACAACATTTTGGTAAAACCCCAACACACCTCTGACCACTACTTCATAACAGTTAACCTACATCTTGCTACATCCGAGCCACCAGCACCTCTACCAGTTACCTTTAGACGAAACCTTCGTTCCCTTTCACCCTCACACCTTTCCTCGGTACTGTCCTCCTCTCTTCCCTCACCTACCCATTTCTCAGCTCTGGATGTGAACGCTGCATTTGTTCTCCACTTTAACTTCTTGTCTAGACCATATTTGTCCTCTCTCCTCCAGGCCAGCATGTGCTGCCCCTTCTAACTCCTGGTTATCTGATGTTCTTCGTGAACATCGCTCCAAACTCAGGGCAGCAGAGCGAAAATGGCACAAATCTAAAGATCCCTCAGACTTAAGTAACTATCAGTCTTTGCTTTCATCTTTCTCTGCTGAAGTCCACACTGCCAAGGCTTCATACTTCCACAACAAGATCAACAGCACATCTGACACACGCAAGCTCTTCGAAACCTTCAACTCTCTCCTCTGTCCCCCTCCACCCCCCACCACCTCCTTAACAGCCGATGACTTTGCCACATTCTTCACAGACAAAACTAGGTCAATCAGTAGCCAGTTCTCAGCTCCACACATGCAGGAACTCAAACCAACCACACCTACTGCTAAAACTCCCCTCTTCACCTTCTGTCCCCTCACTGAGGCAGAAGTATCCACACTTCTCCTCTCCAGCACCCTACGACATGCCCTCTTAGACCCAATCCCCTCACACCTTCTCCAAGCTATCTCTCCTTCACTCTTACCAGCACTCACACACATCAACACATCTCTCCTCACAGGCATTAGTGATTTCACCATCCAGCTAGGTTCTTCTAGTTCTTCATCAAGTTCAGTCAGAAATCTTGGTGTAATTTTCGATGACCAGCTGACTTTCAAAGACCACATTGCAAAAACTACTCGATCTTGCAGGTTTGGATTGCACAACATCAGAAGATCAGGCCCTTCCTTACACCGCATGCAGCACAACTTCTTGTCCAGGCCCTTGTCATTTCTAGACTGGACTACTGCAATGCTCTTCTAGCTGGACTTCCATCATGCACAATCAAACCTTTACAGATGATTCAGAATGCAGCGGCACGATTGGTCTTCAGCGAACCCAAAAGGGCCCATGTCACACCTCTCTTTATCTCCCTGCACTGGCTCCCGGTTACAGCTCGCATCCAGTTCAAGACACTGATGCTTGAATATAGAACAACCACAGGCTCAGCACCCGCCTACTTCCACTCACTGATGACAATCTACATCCCCTCCAGAAGTCTGAGATCTGAGAGCGAGCGTCGCCTCGTGGTAACATCACAGAGAGGCACAAAATCACTCTCCAGAACGTTTTCATTCACCGTTCCTGGCTGGTGGAATGAACTTCCCACCTCCATCCGGAATGATGAATCCCTGACAATTTTCAAGAGACACCTGAAAACTAATTTCTTCTGTCATCACTTGACATAGCCTTTAAAAAAAAACACCACTCTCTTTCCTTAACTTTGCTCTCTTTCCCTTAACCTCTCACTGTCTGGCTAGAATTTGCTCTGAACAATGCTTAGAAATGTATATTACAAGCACTTCCTGACTGTTTGCCTCTTTATAATATATCGCTCTTTGTATTCCTCAATTGTAAGTCGCTTTGGATAAAAGCATCTGCTAAATTAATGTAAATGTAAAGACAAATTCAAATTTGTGCGTTTACATGTCTCAATTCACAATTTTTATTTATTTTGGAATTTAATTGTTGGTAGAATCTCATAATTCTGGCTTTTTTTCTTAGAATTGCACACATTCTGAGAAAAAAATCAATTCTAAAAAAAGATAATTCTCACATTTCAGACAAAAAGATCATCACAATTCAGACTTTTCAGAATTGGGATTTTATATCCTGCTCTGACTTTTTTCTACTAAGTGAAATATATTTTTTTTAGATATAAACCAGCGAGCAAAAAAGAGATTTATTATTTTATTTATTATTATTTGTTTTTGCTGTGGTGGAAACCAGTTTTCATAATTTTTCTTTCGTGAAACACAAAATCATTTAATTATATTTAAATTAGAATAGTCATAGACCTCTGAAAAGGTGTATTTTTAACCAGAAGGTCCAATTATGATTAATTTAAAAAGAAAGAAAAGAAAACATGGATGAATAGTTCACAATAAGATTCATAACATGCATTTAGAAGAAAGATTCAGGTCTACTTGAAGGAGATTAACTTCACTTTTAACTTTACAAACTGAATCAACCGTGGATATTCCTTCTAAATGTTTTGAACCTCAGCGATGGCTGTTTGCTGTAGGAACAGTTGCACTATAACAATGCTTCTGTTTTACAGTCTCACAGGTTGTGTTAGACTGAACGTTCTCCCATCCAGACCTCAAAGCAAGCTGTCACTTCGTCGTGAAGAGGACTGAAGTAGCCGAGGTGAGATAAATCTATTGTCTGAAAGGTAAAGATCATATTAGACAGGGTGCAGAGAATTAAATATTAGCAGTCCTAGAGGACATTTTAAACACGTGGAGAAAGACGTCTCACAAGTCATCATAGTTTATTTACATCTGTAAATATCTCTTGCAGTCTTGAAAGTGCAAGCAGAAGAAATGTGCACATGTAATTAAAAATAGCCAGTCTTTCTGATTCCGACTGGCATATAAATAAAATGAAAAACATTTTTCCAAAAGCACAAACAGACATGAAAGAAAGAAGGACGGAAATAAAATGAGGCTATTTACATATGAGGCGCCCAAATGTGTAGAAAAACGGCATGTTAATAGTGTTTTGTGGGGAGCATGAATGCAGAATGTCTGAAATTGATCCCCGTCTGTTGTCGCGTGTGTGATGGTGTTGCTCTCAGGAACTCTGGCTCTTTTTGTAATGTATTCCTGGTTTAGGGGACGTCCCCCTCCTCCCTCCCACCGAACAGCTAGTTTAGCTGCGTCTCATTGACCGCTGATGCTGGAGTTTGACGGCGCCTGTTGGTCTTCCCGCTGAGTCTGTGGTATTAAAAAGTTTCCAGTCGACTCCCTGCTGTAATAAATACAAAAAAAGAAGACGAGCATTAAGATGTGATAGTGGAGATAAAAGAGTGGGGCTGGAATGAAAAGAGCTTCCTGTCGGTGCTCGCATGTGGTTTTATTCTTCCCCAACTGCCTTTAACGCTAAAACTCAATATGAAGTACATTTTGTCGAAATTCAAGGACAACTAATAACAGCAAACATCCCAAAAACACTGCCAGAAATCAATATATCATGTTACATTTACAGAAACTACAATCCAAATGGACTACATGGTCTTTTGAAAGTCTCTGGTATCTTTCAACTTTTATTGCACCAATTACCACTCGGAGAGAGAAATCGATCCAGAGATTTACTAAACGGGAACCTGAACTTCTCTGTGGTCCAGAACGAGTGTTATCTGACTTCCACGATGTATTCGTCTCCTTGTGCACTCTCTGATCCACATCACTGAACCGCAACGCCATGTGGAGCAATCTCACAAACCCGGTCAAGAACTAGATTCTTTATATATGATATATCATACTTTGAATTAGCTGGCATTGTCATATAATCTGTTTTCATTTTCATTTTAAAGTTTTAGTATTTTGCGTTGTCATTTTTCCCTCTTTTTTAAACATGCCCATCTAGTTTATTAATTTTTATCAGTCTTATTTTACTGCTTCAAGTCAAACTAAATGAAAATGAGAAATGTTGCCTTTACAATTAGCTGATATTAGTCACATTTTAATAAGATATATTTTTCTTTAAACAATATTTTTGAACACAATACATGCCATTAATACTTAATGTAGGTGGAATATGTGCGGACTTGTCATGAAAGTAATGCAATAATGCAAAAAATCCTCAACACAGGCTCTATTTTCCTAATACAAAATATAATTTCTTTCTTCTTTTGAATCTGCGGTGAAACATGACCTGGGTGTTTTTCATGAGATTCAACCACAGCAGCATGACAGCCAATGAAAAGAACCTCTGAAAATCTCCTAATGCACAGGATTTCATAGAGCCCAGCGTGACCAATCGCTAATTTGTGCTCCATGTGATGTTAACTTTGGTTTGGCCTTTCAGGGCAACTGCAGCTGGTAGAATAAGATTGAGGTCGGACAAACCGAGCGGTGATCCACAAACAACACACAGCAGGATCAGGTGGAAACCGCCATCAGAATCCACTTTGTCCTGTGTATTTATGTAGCCAAACATATGGCGATGTTTATACTGAAACAGCAGAAGTTGGGGCGCTACACCTTGAAAACAGATTAGTAAGAATAACCACAGCTATTTCTCTTCATTTTGATAAACTCTATGCTCATAGGTCACAGACGGGGAGGGCGCTGTGAGTCAAACTCGCTCAGACCACCAAAGACGGACTGATAAAGCAATGCTAACATAATTGCTCCAATCAGATCCAAACTGTTCTGACATATCCGTGGCAAACACCCAGTAGTGCTCTTGGTCTTTCCAAAATAAAAGATATATTGACCTCTAGAGAATTTACAAAAATGTATTTTGGGGTGCAAAACACATTATTTTCTCAAGCTGCCTGGAGTTTTGTTGCCAGTCAAGCATATACAGGACACGTGCCAATGCTGTAAATCTGAACAGAACTCAAGAGGGTTTTAGCTGAGGTTATTCCATTTATTTTGATTTGATTTGATTGTGCAAAAGTGTTACACTTTTGTTTTAAATGGATTGGCTCAGCGTTACATTTGAGCAAACGTGTAAACAACAGATTTCTATTTATTTTGAACATTATACACTAGCATTCAAGAGTCTGGGGTCAATGAGATTGTCATACTTTTATTAAGAATGTATTAAATTGATCAAAAGTGAAAGTAAAGACATTTGCGATGTACAAAAGATTTGTATTTCAAATAAATACTTGTGAAATAATTATTTTGAAGTTATATCACAAAACTATGAAGCTGAAGCAGCACACCTGATTTATTCAACATTCAATAGAAATGTTTCTTGGGCAGCAAATCAGCATATTAAAATGATTTCTGAAGAATCATGTGACAAGGAAGATTGGAGAAAAGATGCTGGATATTCAGCTTTGCATCACAGGAATAAATGACATTTTAAAATATATTAATATATAAATATTTTTTAAATTGTAAAAATATTTCACAATACTTATGCTTTACTTTATTTTCGATCCAATAAATTCAGCCTTGGTGAGCATAGGAGACTTCTTGTGAAAATATATGAAAATATTGACAACCCCAAATCTTTGAATGATAGTGTGTGTATATATATATATATATATTGTTGTATGATTTAAATGACCTTTTTGTGAGATGTTTCCCTTGAAAAGTTATCGTTTTATTAGAAAAACATTCAAAAGTCCTCACCAGTCAC
The DNA here is from genome assembly GCA_027422405.1 of Ptychobarbus kaznakovi. Lineage (NCBI taxonomy): Eukaryota > Metazoa > Chordata > Actinopteri > Cypriniformes > Cyprinidae > Ptychobarbus > Ptychobarbus kaznakovi. Next base: position 3,646,803 of record CM049800.1, on the reverse strand, counting down.
GAAACTCCCCAATAATGTCCCGCTGTCATGCTTAATGGATCTTTAGAGACTAAATTGAACTGAATGAATTACCCCGTGAGACCAGATTTAGTGGTTTGTACTCACTAACTTCATTTTTACAATCTGTTTTCTGCATGAAGAACAATCTTGATTAGATCTTGAAACTCAAGCTTGGAAACTTGTAAAGCATCTCATGGTTTGAATTATCACAGATCCAAGAATCCGTTGTCCCAGCTTTGAGTTCTTGCCTTTTATTGAAGAATGGAATCCATTTCAGATATGTGATTGTTTTCCTGAAGAGAGAAGAGACAAATCATTTTTAAGAGACGGTTAACTTTAACATCCACATGGTACGATGTGTGAGCGTTTGGGGATTTAGAAACTGATGCCAAGATGTTTTTAGAACATATTCCTTACTTTCTATTTCTTATATAAATGTCTTACCATGTCTTCATCACACTCCTGGTGTGTGTGCTCTTCTCCGTCCTCCACATCGCTGTGCTGCAGTTCCTCGGACTCGGAGCCCGACTCGTCCTGAGACGCTTCGCTCTTCAGTTCCTCTGCCTTCTGCAGCTCTGCACACAGACAAACGTTTTACATACACTACCTCAATAATCAAGCTATAATGTGTGCTGCTGTAGCTGGTCAACCCTGTAATGCCTGACATGTAAAATAATAGTCTGGAAATCTAATGCTTTTAAAGCTAAAAACTATTTTTTATAGCTAAAAGGTGACAATTTTTACAATTATAAACTGTAATTTTTACATTTTATGTTTTAAATAAAACAAAGCTTATTTACTTTACTATTACTTAAGAGAAAATACTATTTCTACAACATTGTATTTGCTAAAAAAAGTATAAAACACTATCAATCAGAGGGCAGAAGGCATGTTGTAGATTTTTCAGATAAGTTAATAATTTAGAGGGCTTCAGATCAAACATGGTACAGTAGTCTTTACAGGGTTAAAGATGCGGTGAGTGATTCAGCTCTGGTTCCACAGCGAGTATGTCAGTATGTGACTATGCGTTGGGATTTTCTGTTCTCTCCAGCACTGGAGTGAACCACGGTCCAGATTCTCACATCCTAAACAACCAAGACACCTCTGTAGGGACACGTTTCGAGAGCAGACATGTGGAAAACCTTGCCAAGGTAAAGAAAGACTTTCATTTACACATCAGCCCAGATGAACAGTTACGAGAAGGTGCTAGTCGACTTTCCTCCCTCACGCGGGCTTTTAAAGCGTCTCAACCGTCAGCAACACTTGCATACATGCACAGAAATGTGCTTCGGTCTGGGGGACATCATCATTGATTAGCCACAAACCATTAGCCACATCATAATTCATAGACGACGAAGCTGCTTTCCGTGAGTAAATAAACACAGGAGGCATGTTGCGTTCTGTGGTAATGCTTGTCAAATTGACCGCTGATGTGAAACAGAGGGACAAATCTGCAACGCTGGACTGGAGCCACCGAGCCGTACAAGTGCTGAACCGTGAACGGTGCTGCGCTGAGTCAGCGCTTTGCTGCTATAGGATTAAAAAAGCCCTTTGAGAGCTATTCTTACTGAGAGGAAGGTATTACAGGCATATTTTGATGAAACCGTTACTAATAGAATACAAGCTTGATTTATCACAGAACAAGCAGGCTCGTATAGTACAGAATAATAGTATTGTGTGCATACCGTATATATATATATATGCATTACAGTCCGTTTATTAAACAAGGACGCATTCAATTGATTAAAAGTGACAGTAAAGACTTTCACATTGTTACAAAAGATTTCTATTCAAGTAAATGCTGTTCTCTTGCACTTTCTATTGATCAAAGAATCTTGAAACAAATGTATCTTGGTTTCCACAAAAACATTAAGCAGCACAGCTGAAATAGAAATTATTTATATTTAAACACTTTAATACTGTAATAATTCAGCATAATTGTATACATCAAAGTATTATGGCAGTTTCCAATGTTGTTATCATTAGCTAAAACTAAATCAAAACTGATACTTTTTAAAGATTCTTTGATGGCTAGAAAGTGCATTTATTTGAAAGAGAAATCTTTTGTATTATGATAAATGTCTTTATTTTCGATTGAATGTGTCCTTGCTGAAGAAAGTATTATTTCTGAAAGAAAAAGAAAACTGCCTCCAATCTTTTGGATATGTTTGCGTGTGTATAGGATATATCTGGTCATATGACCGTGCACCTGCGGCGCAGTATTTGTCCTCTGTGATCTGGTCAAGGCGTCCCAGCAGCGCGTCGATGTTGGACTTGATCTGCGTCAGTTCTGATTTGATAGCCTGCAGCTCGGTTGACTTCACTGCTAACACACACACACACAAGGTTTACAAAAGAACACAATGTTTTAGATGAATAAATTCGGTTTATATATTGTCATAAAACCAAAAACAGAAATAAAAGCAAGGCACTGGTATTTGGTTGTGGATCTATAATGGAGCCCTGCCCAAGATAAAAGGTTCATCTGCTGCAGTATTGCACACATCCTAAATTCGAAACCTGGCATGTTAATCTGTCAAATTCCCCAAAGGCCGGTTCAAGAGTTCAAGCGGCCCATAAGTCAACTCAATGCACTGAATCTGAAGAAGATCTTGAGATGTCACGCAATGGAACAAGATACATTTCTGGATATTTCTTAACCACCAGAAAGATCTTCTGATGTTGCAGCATTCAACATACAGTATGTGGAGGCCAGAAAAACTGGATCCATCAAAAGACTGGAGCAAAATAGAAATGGAACTTACACTTGTGTTTGACAGAGCTGTTGGGAAGGATAGCGGATCTGGTCAGGAGTTTGACAGGTAATGACTTCACCCTGCGGACGACTGGCACTGCCACACGGGGGCGCTTTACTGGACCCGCTCTGGGCACCGGTGATACTCTGCCTCGGTACTCAAACAGCCTGGAGGCAGAAAGAAACCAACTGCTTTTATCAGGGAGTTTATAGTCATGCTTAAATCAATTCACTTAAAATATTTACTGCTAAACTTTTCAAAAATCATATTTTCCCATCTCAGGCCCAAAGTAAACACCAAAATACTCGGGGACCACCATCAGAAAGAGCCTTATGGCCAAGTATGTTTACAGTACATACAAATAAAAAATAGAAAACAAAAAATAAGAGGTAATAAAAATAGAAAACAAAAAAAATAGAATAAGTGAATACATTTTTTTTTTTTTTACAAATATACAAAATAGACAATATATGTACGTACAGATATATGCAAATGCAAGGGACATGCAAATATGCAAATGCAAGTTTCTCTGCAATATTCAGATAAGTCGACATTTGTTAGTTTTCAATTATATATTCTTAAAATATGATCACCAATCCAACATATGTGCGGATGACAGAAATATAAAACCATTATCTAAAAAAAAACTCATTCTAAAAGTCCAGCATGTCTAAAGATTTTTAGAAAATACATAAGTATATAGTTATAACAAAAATTAAAATAATTATAATACTATATAATTAATACTTCTATACTTTTACATTGTATTTAATACTTTTTTAAACACTTGTTATCCATTGATGCTGTCGTTTACTAAAACTAAAGCTAAAATATTTTTTTTTCAATAATTGAGATAAATACGAAATAAAATAATATAAATATTACATGGAAAACTTAAAATGTAAATAAATATTTTACATTTTAATTACTAAAACAGCAATAAATATAAAGCTTAATAGAAATATTAAAAAACTTAAAATAAATAAAATAAAATAAAACGAAAACCTAAAAAATGAAAGCCAATTCAAAACATTAATAAATACTATGAAAATATATAAATAATGCCAAAATAAATAACACTGGTATTATCTTTTTTGTGATACAATCATCTGTTTGTAAGGTACTTTTGCTCGGTAAACTCTTGGATGGATTTTGTCCATCATTTGTAGAAGTGTGTTCACGTACTCTTGGGGAAAGCAAGAGTAAAGTGCGATCTTTGAGTCTTCTTACGATCAGAGTAAAAGTGACAGTGACGTGACATACAGCCAAGTATGGAGACCCATACTCGGAATTCGTGCTCTGCATTTACCCATCCAAGTGCACACACACACACACTACACACACCACTCACACACATACACACACACACACACACACACACACACACACACACACACCATGAGCACACACCCGGAGCAGGGGCAGTCGTTTATGCTGCGGCGCCCGGGGAGCAGTTGGGGCTTCGGTGCCTTGCTCAAGGGCATCTCAGTCGTGGTATTGAGGGTGAAGAGAGCGCTGTACATTCACTCCCCCCACCTACAATTCCTGCCGGACCGAGACTCAAACTCACAACCTTTCAAGGTCTGACTCTGACTCTTAGGCCATGACAGAGCATACCTGCTTTCCCATCATACATCAACTCCTCACGAACAGAGCGGGAGATGCGCCTGGCTCAAAGGAGCTCAACCGCTCCGTCTTATAGTGTAAACTGACAGCGTATGTCTTTGCATTGTGGCCAAATGAGCTGAAATGAGGCCAAAAGCCAATAGTTTGCAATCCAAGCTGATCCTTGAGCTCTGCTGTCAGGGATGAAGGAGGTGATGTGGCATGAATGAAGTGAGAGAAGATACTTTTCCCTTCAAAGAAAAGCACGTCTGCTGCCCAGGCAGGAACCTAAAAGCAACCAGCTGGCTTCACACATGCCATCTACGCGGCTTCGCCGACTGATCCGCCATCCTAGAGATTTAAATGATTGGATATGTTTGCTGTAAAATATCGACTGGAGTCAGCGTTGCCCTAAGACGGCTGTAAGTCAGGGAGCAGAGATCACAAGAGAGATATCAATAAACATGTCAGCTCATCATATGGACGCAATATCCCTTACATCTGCAAACAAGTACATCCAGCTGAGTCTCGCAGCAGGGTTTCCATAGCTACCGAAAAGGGACGCCGGCCAACCGCACGCTCGCCGAGCCAAAGTTTGCTTAACGGGTCGTGGAGGGAGTTCTTGTGAAACGCATATTTCTTCCTCCGCCTTTCTTTCTGCAGCTTACAGCTGTGTGTGTGAATGTTTTTATGAGAGTTCCTTTAATTCTGCCAAGTTGTGAGAGAATGCACTATGACAGGAAGAGCCATGCTAGAGAGAGAACAGTGTGCCTGACTTCATTACAAGTCACTGCTGGGTTACTGCACTAAAAAACACCAAATATAAAGCCTGAGTGCTGGCTTATGAGTTCAGGTCAGCTCTGTACTCAATCAGTATACTATAGGTATTGTTCTTTAATAAATGGATTTTATTTATTTAGTGTGTGCATGACAACCTTTTTAGCAAACAGTCTCTTTGTGTTCATCAAAGAATCCTGAAAAAAGTATCACGGTTTTCACAAAAATATGAAGCATCACAATTATTTTTAGCATTAATAAGAAATGTTTCTTGAACAGCAAATCAGCATATTAGAAAGACTTCTGAAGGATCGTGTGATATTGAAGACTGGAGTAATGATGCTGAAAATTCAGCTTTAAAATCACAGGAAAAAAATAACATTTCAAAACACATTCAAATAGAAAATAGTTACTTTAAATAGTAATCATATTTCACAATATTACTGTTTTTACACTATGCCTTTCTTTCTTTCATCCAAACACAGTAAAAAAAAAATCACAACGGTTCTAACAGTAAAGTCAATTCTAGATGATCACAAAGAAACATTTTATGATCAGAAATAATGGAAAATGTACATTCATTACAGGTGGTAAAAAACACACACACACACACACACACACACACACACACACACACACACCAACACACACACACACACACACACACACACACACACACACACACACACACACACACACACACAAAAGGATTGTAAAGCACTATCACATACCCTGCTCTGGAAGGGCGCACAAACAAATGAATGGTGATACAAACAGTGAAACGCTGCTGGGTCAGTCAAGACAAGGACTGGCATATTATTACCTGGACTGTGAACTTATGCATTCTGGATGTGACTTAAGTGCATTTCCTGTATTTCAACACAATCATCTGTGCAAAATCATGGACTCACCTGTCATAGAAGTCATCTCTGTAGTAATCATAGTCAAAATCATAACCGCTGCAGGGATTAAACACAAAAAAGACATTATTTTAAATATAGGTGATTCACAGGATTTTTACCCAAAAAGTCAATTTCCACTTAGATACTGTGAAAGTTTTACTAGACAAAAAGCAATTGAACCTTTAGATCACAAAAAACAAACAAACAAAAAAACACTACATGTCACTATTTAGGGCAAGTTGTCAATGCAAAAGTGCAATTTATTTTACACATCATACTTTTATTTTAAATGCAGAATTAATCCAAAATATAAACCCCCTAAAACTTACACTTCAATGCAAAAGTTATGGGTTGGTAAACTATTTATTGTTTAACTTTATCTCATTTATTCCTGTGACGCAAAGCTGAATTATCAGCATCATTACTCCAGTCTTCAGTGTCACATGATCCGTCAGAATCATTCTAATATACTGATTTGCTGCTCCAGAAACATTTCTCATTATGATCAATATTGAAAACAGGAAAACAGTTGTGTTGCATGGTTTTGTAGAAACCATGTTTTTTAATGACTGATGAATAGAAAATTTAAAAAGAACCAATTTCTTTGAAATATATATATTTTTGTAATATTATAATACATGTCTTTACTCTTACTTTTGATGAATTTAATGCATCCTTGCTGAGAATTACTGACCCCAAAACTTTTGAATGGTAGTGTACACATTATTAAAAAGCGTTACTTAGCAATATTTAAGCAGTGAAACAATTCTAAAACATGAAAAAAGAAAAGGTAACAGAAGCATTTCAAACCTCTGTTTTGGTCAAAATGGACACATGTGACAACTTACCCCGGTCTCTTCTATACAGTATCTAAACGTGTTGCAAGCTAAATATGTTGAGCTGGTTAATAATACACTATTCTCGTTCTGCAATCACCTGTATAATGTCGCTGCGGTTCTCTTTAGTCCTTTAGGCCTGGTGGGTTTGGGTTCACCTGCCATGTTAATGTCTGTGAACAGAAGCGGAAAACACGCATTCAATCTAAAGTTTTACTTTATAAAAAGCAGATTTGAAAAAAGTGCTCAAAGTAATTACATGACATTCGTATTAAACAATGACAGATGGAAAACGCCTTTCAAAGTGACATCTGCAGCTCTTTGATAATTGTACGTTACCGGGTGCACTTGGGGCTGTTATCTAATGACTGTAATTATCACGGTGCACTGACATTACGGACACTTGTCGTTAAGTGGGAGTGCTCTGATTTGCATAACCACACGCTCCATGCGTCCACCAGAGGGCACTCGAGACCCACTCAACCGGCCCAGAGCGATCCGGCGTCTGCGCTCTTTCCCAGCACACTCCAGCCTCCAGAGTCTCCTCGCTCGGCTTCCACTTTATGACAGGAGGCACAAGCAGAAAGGGAATAATGGATAGCCGTGAAACAATGGAAGACATGCCTCTGTCACCCGATTCCATATTTCCAACACTCAAGCGAATACAGAGGTGAGCTCTGAGACAGCGAGAGCAGCCAGGGTTTGAGGAGAGCTGTCAGCCGTGATGATTTCCTTCAGCTCCGGGACCGATTGGGGCCGCGTGAGTGACAGGTCACCGGGGCTGTCAAGTGGAAGCCAAAGGCTCCGTGGAGCGCGAAACAGCGGCTAATCTGACCGCCCAAAAAACACGTATGTCATCAAGCAGCCGCGGAGGGCTGGAGGGCAAATGAGAGACGGACAAACAAAGATTGGAAGCGAAGGAGACAGAGATCGAACTGAATCGAGGAGAGATAGAGACATAGAAGGTGGAAGCGAGCAAATGAACAACTGTCTGATGTCCTCAGCGTGACACGAACACCTGCCGCTGACACACCTGTCCTGCTCCTCGTTAATCTGAGGGGGCGGGGCATCAGTGCTCGGTTACCCGGATACCAGCACAGCTGAGAACCAATCAGTGCCTAGAGGTCACCTCGTAGAGGACGCAGCATTACTGGCTGGTTTGATGAGGCTTAAAACGACTTGATAACTGAAATAGCGCGGTGATCATATGACCCCACATTGACTGACTGTAATTCACTTGAAGTGGCACACGCTAAAGACATACATATATAGATTTCACAGAACCTAGCTAGTGTGCACTCTAGGTGCATGTAAGGAATTGTTTGTTGAGTTTCTCTGAACACTGAGGCTGTTTAGATTAGAACAACATACTACAATATCACTCTTGATATGTCCAGTAAAATAGCATGCATATGTATTCTGTACAGCAAAACCTGAAGTGTACAACAACAAAGCATACGCCACAGAATAGTGTATCGCACAATGCAATGGACTTAACTTGAATTTTATTTTCTAGAGTGATTAATTAACCGTAATATCAACTGTCCAATACATATTTGTTTTTAAATAAATACATATTATTATCATCAGCATGTTATAATTGTAAAAATATTTTTATATTTCCAGTTATATAATACTATTAATTATATTTGCATTATTTTTTGAGTATTTAAATAACAATAACTACTATTATTATACATATATACTATATTATAATTATTTGAATTGTTATTATAACAAATTAGAATTTAAAATGCTAAGCAATTTTAGCATTTTAAAAAACAGTGATATGTATCCAATAAATAATAGTATACATTTAGTATTATATAAATAAATAATTGTATTGATTAAAAATTACATAAATAAATTCATTATTATTATTACAGGATATAATAACAAAATAACAATAATAATAACCACAACAATAATGAAAATATTGTATTCATCTATATATATTAGTGCTGTCAAACGATTAATTGTGATTAATCGCTTCCAAAATTAAAGTTTTTGTTTACATAATATATGTGTGTGTACTGTGTATATTTATTATGCATATATAAATACACACGTATATTCAAGAAAAATATGTTTATATTTAAATATATTAATATATAATATAAATTATATGAATAATAATATATACATGTAATATTTTCAAACTATATACTGTATGTGTGTGTATTTATAAACACATAAGAAAAATACACAGTACACACACATATATTATGTAAACAAAAACTTTTATTTTTGTATGCAATTAATCGCGATTAATCATTTGACAGAACTATATGTATATATATATATATATATATATATATACAATATTTTGTATAATTATTGTTATTGTTATTTTGTTATATTTGTATACTGTAATATGTGTGTGTGTGTGTGTGTGTGTGTGTGTGTGTGTGTGTGTGTGTGTGTGTGTGTGTGTGTGTGTGTGTGTGTGTGTGTGTGTGTGTGTGTGTGTTATATGTAACTGTAATAACTTCGGTTTGAAATGTTTGTCATTGCATACATATATTTCACAAACTATTTTTAAATATAGTTGGCAGTATCCTGTAATCAGCATGCTATTGATTTCAGTCTAAACACATGCACACTGATCTCCTGGCATAGTGCATGCTAACGAAATCCCTCTAGTAAGTGGCCTACTTTAATTACAAAACAATAATCAGTAAAAGTGTTCAACAATAAATGGAAAAAGCTCAATACAAACTTAAAATTCACTGAGGTCAAGAACCCTGAAGAGCGGAGAATGGCACTGACGTCAGCTTGGCCTCCTTATAATGTTGATCTACTTGCTCTGCACTATACTGACCTCGCTTTGACCCCGTCACAGTGATGGCCACAGGAAACTGTCATCAATAGATATTAATCTTAACTGCTTCAGTGTCATGGGGCTCGCTCTTGGCAGCAGTCATAGCACATGCAAACCAAACACTCTACGGGGCGCTTAAAAAGTCAGTTAGCTCCCACAGCAAGTGTTGTGCACTCTTTTTAACCTTGGAGAGATGATATTCAGACGTGATATATAACACATATATACAATTCATATTATTGTCCAGCTCACCGAGGGTCTGTCCAGCAAGCACACGTCCATTTTCTCCAATGACGGCTCCACGAGCGTGTCTCTCATTAGCATACTGAATGAAGGCGTAGCCTTTGTGAATCGAGCAGCCCAACACGCGGCCGTATTTGGAGAAGATCATCTCGATGTCGCTCTTCTTCACCACCGCTGTGTTCAGGTTGCCGATAAACACGCGCGAGTTGATAGATTTGGGGTCATTTTTGTTGGTGATGTTGCTCGTCTGGACTTTCAGCGACATCTTGGTTCAAATGTGAACAACAATCTGGAGAAGAAACAAATCACATACGTTTAGACCATCGCTGTATAATTAGGTACATACTGTGAAATGAACAAACCATATTCCTAACTGAAACAGAGAAAAAAATTATCAACTGCATAGATTTCTTGAAAAAGATGACTTAAAACAACAAGCCATGAGCAGTGTTACAATTACATTTGTGATTAAACTTACATTAATTATGATTAATTATTATTAGTAATAAAATGTGTGTATAATTAGTATTTATTGTTATTAACATTATCAAAAATTGTATACGTAACTGCAGCTCATTAATATTTTTTTAGTTTGATCCATTTTATACAATCCGCCTTCATTTAGCAAGTGCACTCGCGCATAAACAATTTCAAGTTCAACACTTTTTGTTCCATTCAGCAAAGAGACGTGCGTTTGCTTTCTTTTGAAGAAGTTTCCCCAGAAATAAATGTGTCAAAGGTATGGCATGATGTCGTCCTTATAGAACAATGTGCATTTATGTTAAAAAAATGTAACAAATTATGCAAGTTTAGTTATCTTATTCTTTATTGCAAAATTGCGTTTTGGAGAGAAAGCTCTCATTTTAACCCACATCATGGTGTGTGATAGAGAACTATGAATTTCTAATGTGTTTGTATTTGTGCTGTTCTAAACATTAATATTTTATATGCAACAACAGCATGCTGTCTCAGTGGCCTTACACATGCTTTTAAATTATTTTGTCAAACTTTATGATTTAAATGGGGATGATTGTACTGAGAATAACTTTCATCTTTTCTTCAACTGAATACTGTTTCTGTGCTGTTTTGATGTATTAAAAGAGTTGACAGTCAAAATTAAAACTGCTGGAATGATAGATATTCTTCATTCTTTATGACAAACAAGATAATGTGAATTACAGAATGTACAATGTTTTTTAAATGTATAAATTGCAGTGTACAGCGTTTATTATGACGGGGTAGAATCCACAGCTCAGTACTCACTACTCAATGAGTACTTTTAAATAGGCTACCCTTTTACTCTTACTCAAGTAGTTTTCTGGACAAGTACTTTTACTCTACTCACACTACATTTTTTTGGAAGGTAATGCTACTTTTACTTGAGGATGTTTTTTCAGTACTCTTTCCTCCACTGGACAATCCACAGAGAGAGATATAATAGATAGGCCTACACTATATCTGGGGCCTTAAAGGTGCTGATTTTGCCCTTGAGCAAACATTACCCAATGAATCATCCTGAACACAGACACGCCCTGACCTATATATCGCCTAATTAATGAATAAGTGATCAAAGCTCTCCTAACACCAGCACAGCACGTCTGATGTATGCCATTTCTCACGGCAAGACCAGCTACACCCTACGCAGTAAAATCAGACTGAACTGTAATTAGCACACTGATCAAAGTGTTAATGACAGGCCGTAATAAAGAACAATCACACATGAGATCGCTATAGTATTTCAGCTGTTTCTTCTAGACTGTAATGGGATTCAGCCGAGAGGAAAGTGTGACTTTTCTTAAAGGGATAGTTCCATTTTCTGTCATTAGTTACTCACCCTAAAGTTGTTCCAGACCTGTATGAGCTTCTTTCCCCTTTTGAGCACAAATGAAGATATTTTGAACAATGCTGGTAACCAAACAGTTGATGGTAGCCATTGACTATAGTATTTTCCCCACACTATTAAAGTCAATGGCTACCGTCAACTGTTTGATCACCAACATTGTTTCCCCCCGAGCAGAATAAAGAAACTCCTACAGGTTTGCATCAACATGATGAGTAAATAATGACAGAAATTTTATTTTTGGGTGAACTATCCCTTTAAGGCTCCTCTAGAAGTTCAGAAAAGATCTTAACAACTCAGATTTGCCAAAGTCTACAAGCAAAACCCAGAGATCTCAATATGAACTCAAACATATCTAATTTCTGAGTGATTCGATCCACATAAATGTTTAGTATGACACCCGCCCACTATTCACAATCCAATCAATGGATAAATTACATAGAGGTAAATTGGTCTGCATTTCAAAAGATCAAACTCCAATCAACAGTTTCCTAGGAGAAGCCTCTGCTTCTCATACATTTACTAGTGAAAGGACATGAGAAGATAAAAACATTTGGACCTTATTATGAGGACAAAAAAGAAGTCTGAGGTTAAAAGACGTGGTGCTTCTGACCGCTGCAGAAGTGGCCCACCGCTGTTCCTTATTAGCGGCCGCCAAACGTGAAATCAGGAGAAAGTGAAGACCAAACCGCAAGTCTGTCAGGGTCAATTGACTGTGTCCCAGGTAAGACTGAAATCAGGTCTTCTGTGAGGGCCGTTCACACCGCGGCTCTCTTCTGACAGTCTGCTAATCACACGATATTTTCAGAGCAAGCAAACAGGAAGGTTATTTAGTTTGAAAGAGACGTTTCTCCTCTAATTACTAGCGCCTCTGTACATCTCGCTTCGCTGGGGATTGAACAAGTCTTTGAAGCATGTGCTGTCTTTCTTTCCTTCTAGTTATAATGACTTGGGCAATAAAGGTTTCTTGAACTGTACACTATCATCCCGCTTGCAGAAATAACTAGCCAACTCACTGCTTTGTTCGGACTCGCCTTTAAAGTCCTGCCTCCGTGGGGTCCGTTAACACCTGGTAAAGTTTGGTTGAGTTTTGGTTGTTGAAAGCATCAGAAGGTTTAGGGATCATGGATTGTAATTAAATGATCGATTAGACTGGGAAAATACTGGACCGGATGCTGGACAGCATCCTGACAGAAAGCACTCGTGCGGCTGAAAGACTCACTATCTCCAGCTAACTTAATGAGCTGTGGGTTTCAGCACTCCCATTTTTCCTCATTATGTCATTCACACAATTAACCCATTCAAGCGTATTATTTTGCATGAGTTTAATCGAAGCGAGACCAAAAAAGAAAAATGAAGATGCACCAATTTGGACATTTTTTGTCAGATTAAACAAAAACAAAAAACTATAGGGTCTTTAAATTTTATTTTTTTTTAGCAATACACATTTAAATAAATACATAATATTATCATAATATACATCTTTCAAAACTTTGGGGTCAGTAAGATTAATCAAACATACAGTAAAAACACTAAACAAAATATTATTACATACTAATATTAAAATAACGGTCTTCTAATATTTTAATTATTTCTATTATCTTTAAAAATATTTTAAATATATTTTTATTTTAGCATCATACATTATAAATCACTTACTGAATAAAAGTATTACTTTCTTAAAATAATATCTTACTGACCCCAAACTTTTGAATGTTAATGTAATATTCTATTCGAATTATTAAGAATTATTATTTTATTATTAATACAAATATATATTGTCTGCATTTTTAAACATTAAACCCACTTTTTACCAACTGTGGAAAAACATAAGAACATTAATATTGTGATTATGCAAATTTCAATTAAATATGCATGTGAAAAAAAACACATTACAAAGACTTCAGAAGTTCAGGAATCATTCTTTTTTTACAACAAAACTCTTTCACAGCTCAGTCTGTGTTTTATTATGTATTACGTAAGACACAGTCATAATCCAAATTAATCTTTCTGAGTGAATTATGAAAATTACCAGCCATAAAACCATATTTTTCATAATTTTTTTATATCAAAAATGTATTTTATAATTAAATATTTGCTGTCATTTTTACAAACTACTTTACAAACTATACTTTACAAACTCCACTGATTCCACTAAAAAATATGTTAGTATTTTATAAATTAAACAAACATTACTGGATTAAGTTTTACAAGACAATACTATTACAGTTTTCTTATTCAAAATGTATTTCAAAAGTTGAACTCAATGTGCTACTTGCCATTGCTTCATAATAATACTCTGATTGGCTTCATCACTGTCTCCTCTCCACCAGTAAGCTGGTGTGTGGTGGGCGTTCTGGCGCACTATGGCTGCCGTCGCATCATCCAGGTGGATGCTGCACACTGGTGGTGGATGAGGATATACCCCCTTACTATGTAAAGCACTTTGAGTGCCTAGAAAAGCGCTAATTGTACATATTTTTATACTGATTTTTATTAAATTATGAAATGTATTTAAAATTATATATTTTATATAGTTGACTATAGTTAATAATCCGCATTGTTCATGTTCATGGATTTGATTAATAATTGGCAAATACATAATTGGCTAAGGCATCTCTAAAAACAAGAAAAGCTGGCATATGTAATTAGCAGTAATGTGGTGAGCAGAGGGAACTGTTTTTTAACTGTGTAATGGATGAAATTAACAGAGCAGAGATTGGATTGGATAGAGTCCAGGCCAAACAGCAGCACGATCCATCAGGGATAGAGACACCAAGGTGTGCTCTCTCTCTCTCACACACACACACACACACACACACACACACACACACACACACACACACACACACACACACACACACACACACACACACACACACACACACACACACACACACACACACACACACACACACACACACACACAACACACACACACACACACACACACACACACACACACACACACACACACACACACACACACACACACACACACACACACACACACACACACACACACACACACACACACACACACACACACACACACACACACACACACACACACACACACACACACACACACCACCTCTCTCTCAGGCCGTGCTGTGGGGCGAGCATGTGACTCTGGCAGGCAAATGTTTGACTCTCCAGAGATTTGGCAGCGGTGTCCCACCACGCAAGCTTCCCAGAAGCTGCTTCTTGCATTGCACAACACACTACTACGTTATTAAAATGTCCAGAGGTCTGAATGTTCATCGCCTTTACGGCTGACATGAAACCTGTTTTGTATTTTGTAGTAACAGTCCAGGTTAAAGTGTGCTGGAGGTTTGCATCTTAAACTGAACTCTCAGCACTTTCAGCATGCTGATAATGTGCTCACAGGAGTACTTCATTCACTCACGCATTCAAGACTTCTTAAAGAACACAAGATAAACTGAGATGTAAAATTACATAACTGAAATTCACTAAAATTCAATAATTCAAATTCTCACATGCTAACATGTTAATTGGTTACATGTAATATAGTTAAACAAGTCAATGGACTTTTAAATGCATGTTTATTTTTATTACTATTAATAATTGTATTTATTTTATTAATATAAATATGTATTCATATACTATTAATATAATATATAATGAAATACATAATATTTTTATTATAATTCATTTTCTAATTAATATAAATAATATATGTTTTGGTAAGTACGAATCAGCTTAAAAACAAATAATACACTCCCACATAAGTGATCATATATATATTTTTTATATGTTCATATATTTTATTTATATATTTTATATTATATTATATTTTTATATATAATTATATTAAAACATTTATTTACATAAAACCACCAAACTTTTGAATTTATTGTAATACATAAGAATAAATTAATAATTTATTGAATAATTTAGTAATTTGTAATTTGGTATTTAGTCTTCTGAACATATTAACAATATATTCCTTATAATACTCAAAATCTACCTTATTTGTATATCATTTTGTTATTTGTATGATAAAATAACAAATAATATAATATTATTATAATATAAGAGCATATAAACATGAGTAAACTGAAATGACATATTCATGAGTCAATCACTGTAAACATACAAAGAGCAATTATACACACCATCCTTGATCAACTCATAATGCTGTTCACATTTAATTCTGTTTGACTTTACAAAGTCATGTGCTTGAACTCTCTTCACACACACACACACACACACACACACACACACACACACACACACACACACACACACACACACACACACACACACACACACACACACACACACACACACACACACACACACACACACACACACACACACACACACACACACACACACACACACACACACACACACACACACACACACACACACACACACACACACACAGTATTGAGTACTACACGAGGTTATTGGGGGTAATTTATATTCTATTTGAGCTTGTGCCAAAATCATCCCTGTCAGTAATGGTGTTTTACAAACAGGCAAATGTGTTTGGAGGTCACTTAATAGCTCATTAGAAATGAGAGCACCACACATACAAACCACAGATGTTACTGGAACAAGCACCAAACTGTCTGCTACCTTTCCATGCAATGTTGCTAGCCCTCTGTTGGGATCAAACAGCATCAAATTCTGTTTAGAAACAGCAGTCTGGGAATTAGGTTTCCTCCACTGTTGCCCAAGGCAACTAAATCAGAGTCTGAGCATTGAGGAAAACATCAATTCATCAGCCAATCAGCTCCTCAAACAGACGCTCTTTACCCGGTGTGATGTGCAGAAATGTGGTGCGAGCAGGAATCTAAAGAGATTTCTGTGGCATTTGATTGCTAAAGAATAAACCACAACTCAGTACAAGTTGTTTTTTCAGTGGACCACAAAAAGAGATTTTGAGGAATGTACTGGGCTCTGTTTTTCAAAAGCATCATAACTTAGATAATGCTTGAAAATCACCCGACAACTGCAAAATTACTTGTGGTGAAAAAATTGTGCCATTATATATGAGCAATATCACACGACTAGTGCGGTATGTGATATGTCGCAGTGCTATATGTCTGTAGAGTTTATCAGCACGGCTGTGATTCAGGTTTAGGCAATCCCAGCGTGCTGATATACAGACATATCACCTGGCTACGAGTGTGATACTGCGTTTATACAACAGTTCGATGACACAAGTGTGTACATAAAAAAAGAGACAATAACAGTGTCTTTAAAAACTCTCTTTTGTGCGGAACTACTTCCTTCCGCCACGGATTCAAATCTGAGTTTTTAAGTTTTCATCACTTTAGAATTAGTAACGAAGGATGATTGAGCTGCTTCGTTAAACGGGTACTGTATTATGTAGAGTAATAAGAGAGAGATGATTACCTGCATCGAGAGCATGTAAAGAATGCATGCGCGTGGTGCTGCTGACGTAGAACATGCATACGCTGCGCCTTCTTTACGTGCAGAGGAACGTTGTGGTACTCTCGATAATGGCGGAATATGTGATTTGGAGGAGAAGAAATTTGAATAAAGTTATTTTTGTTTTCTTTGTGCACAAGAAGTGTTCTCGCAGCTTCGTAAAATAACGGATGTCACATGAACTGTTTTACCGATGTCCTTACTACGTTTCTGGGTCTGGGGACATCTCAGTTGCGTTGCTGTCTGTAAAGGGTCCGAGAACGCTCAGATTTCACCCAAAATATCTTAATTTGTGTCTTGAAGATGAACGAAGGTCTTACAGGTTTGGAACGACATTAGGGTGAGTAATTACTGACAGAATTTAACATTTTTGGGTGAACTGTCCCATTAAAGGTGATTTCCAATGAGAAATATTGGTTATTGGTTAGGCTGCTCAGTGCATTTGTTGGCTGCGTCTTACAAGGTGTTGTGGAAAGTTAAAATAACTTCCGCGATTGCAACCCTGTTGCAGTCTCTTTCAATATAAAAGTCTTTACTGCTGACTCGCTCCTAGAAACAATGGCTTGTCGCCATCTAATGTCGGAATAATGTAACTAATATCACCATCCCGAACACACACACCATTTCTCAATTCTACTATTATTAAATTCTACTATGATTTATATAAAATAATATTTAATAAACAACAACAACAGCTATCATAAAAGTTGCTAGGCAATTCAATCAAAAGTACAAAGGCAGTGCTCTAATATACAGCATTAAAGTTACATAAAATATAACATTATGAGATTGCCCTGAGTAAGAACTATTTGCTCTGAAACAAAAAAATAGATTAATGAGACCAAAGACTGCCTGCTAGATTTACCCAAACAAATGATATCTCATGTATAAGGACTGCAGAGACATCAGAGCAGCGGTAAAGTCCAGAAGATATGGCTTCATGAGCGCTGAACGACTGCTGAAGCCCCGGAGCTCACATCTCCAAAAACATTGAAGCAAATTTTCAAATAGAAAATGTTTCTTTATAAACAAACCACATTTTGAAGTCTAAACAACTACATTTGTGCCTAAATAAACTACATTCCGTGACACAAAAACAGTATTATTTTTTCAATTATAGTGGAGATGCAGTGTATAATATTTTATTTAAAAAAAAAATTAAAACAATATTAAATAAATGCAGAAAATAGATAGAGTAGATTATGTAAATAACTAAACCATTTTGTGTTGGTACAAACAAAGTGCTGGTGTGATTGTTACAGACTGCAAACGAGTTTCAGAGGAAAACTGGCATATATTGTACATCTTATCTCGCTTTCTTCCTCTTCCTTTCTGACACCCAAGGGCGCACTTGCTGGCACCGCAGTGTTGTGCAGCACCGCTGTCACCGGTATCACTCCAGGGAGTAAAGAGCAGACCACCGCTTGATTGGGGAATGTCCCTCAAGCGTAGCTCTCACCTCCCTATTGTGCAGCTCAATACTGGCAACCCGGTGAACCTCGTTATGCTCAGTATGTCGCTGCCAGCACCAGTCACCGGGTCTCCGAGGGAAAGCTTACACCTCGACCCACAGATCACAATTAAACACTGCAAATGCAATTTGCAATCAGGCTGACTGTGAAAAATTGATTTTTTTTCTGCAACAAAAATATCACGACAAATACACACTACTGTTCAAATGTTCAGGGTCAGTATGTTTTTTTGTTCATTAATCCTTTTATTCAGAGAAGATGCATTAAATATACCAAAAGTAAACATATTTCTAATGGTACAAAAGATGTTTCATTCAAATAAATGCTGTTATTTTGAACTTTCTATTCATAAAAGAATCCTGAAAAAAATGATTGCAGTTTACATAAAAGTATTAAGCTGCTAAATTATTTTAATAATAAGAAATATTTCTTGAGCTGCAACTCAGCATATTAGAACGACTTCTGAAGGATCATGTTTTTTAAATTATATTTGGTAACATATTAAAATAAAAACACTTAAATATCAATAATATTTCACAAAATGACTGTTTTTGTATTCTTAGTGAAACGTACTCTTCAGAAACATAAAAAAGAAGTGTATATGCATTGAAAATTAGGCTGAACATTTAAGTAAACAACTTTAAATATTTATATTTAGTAAATTACAAATAGAAAGCAAAAACATGCTAGTTCGTTACAACGCCATTTGTGCGTCATGAATAGACAAGTCACTCTTAAGTAGCACTTAAGAACATATTCACACAATTATAGGAAACGCAGGTGAAAATTTCAAAAACATTTTTTTCATTACTGTTAACAAAAACAAGTAATTGCAATGAATGAACAGGATGCTTCAAAATTAAGCTTCAAAAAGGATGTAAAAACAACTTAAAGACATCAATAACTCATTGACTTTTTCTGTTTCTTCCTCACACATCATACGCTTTAAAAAGATTGGAATATAGTCATAAAGACCACTTTTATAATATTTTAGCAGTGTGTTGTTGTGCATTTGAAGCTTGACAGCCTCATTAAACTAAACAATTATTAATGGCCAAAACATTATTCACAATTTCTTCTTTTGTGTTTCAAAGAGGAGAGAAAGTCAAAGTGGTTTGCAGCAGCACAAGGCTGAGCAAATGATGACAGAATTTTCATTTTTAGATGAACTATCCCTTTAAGTCAGACAGGAATATATGCACGGTTGGTGGCTGCCTGTGTCAAATTTATATCTCTACTCCCTCCTCCTCCAAAAAAAGGGCACGCATTCACTCCAAATTCTCTATTTTCTTTTTTCTCGACTCTGAGGGCAGGTGTTGCCAGAGATAAAAGAGAACGCAGAATAAATGAGTGTGCTTGTAATGATGAGGTCCCTTCTCATCCGTCCTTTTCCTTTTCTCTATCTCACTTCTCTAATTTCCCGTCAGCGTCTGATGTCTTGCTTATTACCAGTGGCCTCTGAATCCACAGAATAATTAGCAGAGGAAAATAAACACGAGGTGCCCACAGATGCATGAAGGTCACTGGGTGTCATACTTCACTGTGAGCTGGATGACGAGGGACTTGGGGGGGGGGTTCTGCAGAAGAACGGATCACAGTATTGATTATTTTTCCTCTCTGCTTTGAGTTATTGGATCTGTGCTGCGCTTGCACGTGCTGGTTGGCAGCACTGGGAAATATGCTTCTAATGGCTGGCACCAGCTATGTTTCGTGTGTATACAGTTTGTGTTTTTATATACGTTTATGTGTCCTCTGAGGTACAGGCACCTATATGTCAAGTGCACTGTGATAAGTCATACAAACAAAAGCAGGGAGAAGGAAACAGCTTTGTCTCCTTTGTGCGATAGGGCTTCGTTTTTCAATACATGAGCAATTGGGTGGATGAAAATCATGAAACAAGGAGGACTATGCGGTACTCAACAAGTATGGCCAGTGCAAGAGAGCTTCCAGTCATTTGAAATAACTAATAATTAAATGTTATTATTTTGAAATGCATATTATTAGCATTTGTACATGCTTTAATATATGTTGTTGTTTGTGTAGCTCTGTACTTTAAAATATATTTGATTCATATTTGCATATGACATGCTGGTAACGCTTTATTTTAAGCTGTACACGTTACATGTACTTTTATAATAACAATAAATTATGCATAATTACTATAATTATATTAAACGTTAACACGTTAACGCAAATTAATTTTAACGGCACTAATTTTATTAGCGCGCAATTAACGCAGCGCATATTTTTGTTTGACCCATGGCCCGACCCGTAGTTGGAGAAATGGAGATGCACAGTGTTGCCAACTTAGCAACATTGCAGACCCCTTTAGCGATTTTTTTCCCCTTCAAAAAAGCGCCCAAACCTTACATAGTTTCTGAGAATCGCCGGTACTGCCGCGCGAGCGCGAGGTCGAGGTCTTGCTGGAAGAGAACATCTTGGAAGAGAGCTGGTTATGTAGTCTCAATGGGTTGCGTTTCAGTCACTATTTCATATTTATCCCGTTGTCTGACAACAGAAAGAGTCAAATCTATGAAAACAGTTTTATTGAGAATTTAAGTGCATCAAAATACAGTATGTGGCACAGAGAGGGAAACAAATCTAATAATAAATAATAAATGTACATTTTGCATGTTCAGAAGAAGAGCTGCCCTGTGTGCAAAAATGTAAACAGGTTTGTGTCAGTAAATTGCTCAGTGCAAAGAAAGAGAAGTAATATTTCTATGTTCTTCTTTTTTCATGAGTCTAATAGACATGAACAAGTTCTTTGAAAAACATCTATTACCTTTGAAACATGCCTACTCTTCATGCTCTATGTTGACTGGTTTCAATAATAATAATAAAGCATCCATATTTGTCCATGTCCATATTGATTATAGTATTAAAAACTTGAAAAGTATTAATTTAAGGTACATTTAGAACAAATAAAAATGTGCGATTAATTGCGATTAATCGCGCGTTAACTCATGACAATCATGCGATTAATTGCGATTCAATATTTTAATCGATTGACAGCCCTAATAATTACATGCAAGTACTCCAAAGCCAAATTATAATCCTAACCCTAAACATTTACAGTAGTAAGTACATGTATTTAATTAATATTACTCAGTACTTAAATGTATAATTAAACTGTAACAAGGACACCTTAAAATAAAGTGTA